>PQXH01000081.1:0-176650 GCA_004786125.1 Botrytis tulipae
TTTCACCGGGGGGGGGGGGGGGGGGGGATAAGAATGGGGGGGGGGGGGGGGGAAAAGAAGGGGGGGGGGGGGGGGGGGGGAAAATGGGGGGGGGGGGGGGGGGGGGTTTTTTCGCGTGTTTTTTTGGGGGTTTTTTTTTTTTTTTTTTTGACGGGAGGGGAGGGGGGAAGGGGAAGGAGAGGGGTAATTGCAGATTGGTTTTGGGTTTGGGTTTGCGGGATGGATGGATAAATGAATGGATGAATGAATGTATGGATGTTTTTTGGGTTACTTTATATCTTGGATGAGATGAGATGAGATAAGATGAGGAAATCGAGTGATCGTATAGTGAGAGGGAGGGATAAGATAAGATAGCATAGGATAAACAAGATACGAAATGAAATAGTATAGTATGTTAAGAAACACACGCAGCGATCTTAAACATGATATGACTTGAGAAAAGTTACTTACTAACTTACTTACTTACCTACTTACCTACTTACCTACTTACCTATGAAAACACGAATATCACTCAAGGTATTATCAGTACGAATCACAGTGCGCAAGTGGAAGTATTTTGAAAAGAAGCAAAGGTCTTTAAGAGTAAGTAAGTATTATGAAAAGAAAGTTGGTAATTATAGACAGGTATAGAAAAGAAATTGAAATTGAAATTCGTGAATAATCATTCATCCGTTTATTCATGAAACCCTATCCCATGCCATCTCATTCCATCCCATCAACCCCCTTTTTCGAAAAAGACAAGGAAGTAAAAAATTCAAAAAAGCAAAAAAGGATCATTGGGGTATTCCATATATCCATCCATTTCCTAAACACCCATGAACACCAATTCCATCGTATCGTATCGTATCGTATTCCCGGATTATCAAAATCTCGCTATTTACCCTATCCTATCCTATGCTATACTAAACTTTTCAATTGATCTATTGATCCCTTCCCGCCAAATGTGCACGCTATCCACGTCTGCACGCTCAAAACCATCTAAATCCTCGTAAACCTCGTCACATTACTCGCAACACTATAGATGCTACTCCTGGGCGCAGGCGGGGGTCTCAGATTCGCAGGATGCATTGCGGTGGGTGGTCTCTCGATACCCGGCACGATGGGACTACTTCTATCCATTTTCTGATGGTCGTAGCTTTCGCCGACTTCGAGATCCGGGTGAAAGGGTTGCGGCTCTGAGATGACAGGTTTGGAGATGTGGATTTGCGAAGCGCGGAGAGGGAGACGGAAGGGGAAGCGCGATTTGCGGCGTTCGGCGGGATTACTGTAGTAGGAGGGGAGATCGTTGTTGATAGAGGAGGGGAGGGAGAGACGTTTTTCATAGGGGTTGGGGGCGTCGGTGGCACCGTGGGCGCGGAGTTGGCGTGCGGTTTTGGTTTTGGTTGTGAAGATTTGGGACTGTGAGTCTGTTAGTGGACTTGTTATCAAAGAGTAGAGGGAGAAGGAGTGGAAGGAAAGAGGACTTACGGCTATACAATTGATACCTCCTAGAATAGCTGAAAGACATCCTGAAGAAATAACCACACGCCACATAGGTAATCCTAAGTTTTCAACAGAAGTGGCATTCTTGTTTAAGTTTCCGAGGATATTGAAACCGAGAGCTAACATGGAGAGACCAAGGAAGAGAAAACCATTGTGGGGACAGAGGAGAGGCCAGAAATTCTCAAAATATTTCTTGAAGAGGGAGAGCTCTGAGATGATAAGGAAGATCCCGATAGAGCTGGTGATAAAGTGAGAAACTCCATCAAAGAAGAAGAACTAGATGAGGTGTTAGTTGGGCACTAGAGTAACCAAGAGGGAAGAAGGGACTTACGTTAGAGGTCTTGACGGTCATGACAAGCATGATCCAACTTGCTGCGATAACATCGAGGAGTGCTATAATGTTCATAACACGAATGATGTTAAGAATCACAAAGCCTCGACCGGCTTGTTTGACGTTCAACATCGTGATTGTGTGGTATTAAAGGACGAATATATGTATTAATTTTGAATCTAAGAATGTGTTAGCCAAGTATCTTGAGTAATATCCAAGACGACGACAAGAAAGAACTTACAGTTGTGGTAAGGAAGTGTCGTAGTAACTGCCTGCAGTAGATAGAAGAGGTTTGAAATACTTTCAAAGTATGTGTGTAGAAAAAATTAAGTATGAAACTTTGTAAGTTGTGTTGTATAGTTGCAGTTGTGTATAGAACTTTTAGAAAGATCGTGAAGAAGTGTATGATAATTTTCAAAGACAAAAAAGTAAGAACCCGAATCAGAATCTCAACTAGGAGGAAAAGAAGATATATTAAATAAAACAATTGTTCGTTATTGAATTCCCGACTTCATTGTTTGAATAATTCTAACAATAGAAACAAACGTCTTTTCGAATAAGTCCTATTGTCTTCGTCAATAGACAATAGACACACAAGACGAAAAGGTGAATGTATATGAAGATTGAAAGAAGAAGTATCCCCCAAACCCTTTGACTCAAACTTTGACGCCAAAAGATGTAGCGATTGTGGGGTGAATGAACTCTTTATTATCCCATTATTTACCAAAAGATGAAAGGAAATCCAATAACATATAGATGACCTAGAGATTCTTTGACCATTATGTACAACCTCTAGAACTCATTCAGAAGAGAAATCCAGAACGGGCAGAAATGAATGGATGAAATCAAGTAAAGTTTGATCACCCAAACTCGGTTTGCTTCAAGGTGTTTAAGGAGAACTCCTCTCTGGCGCGAAAGAGTTGAAAAGACGCGCTTGACATCGATCATCGTAGTAACAAAGGTCCTTCTTATCCAATGAAATAGAAATGCAATGCATGAATTGATTGTTCAGTCAGAGGGAGGTTTGGAAATAGCTCTGTTTCGTGATATAAAAGTAGAATTCCAATCATTGGATGAAAAATGCGTTTTGGGTAAGGATGTTTCATGATTTGAATGTAAGATCTTACACAGAGTGCTGAAAGAAGAGAAAGAAGAGAGAAACAGAGAATGAAGAAACGTATAGCCAATGAAAGGTTGAATGAATATTCTTTGTAAAGGACGTACTACATACAATGGACTTGTACGTGCAATTCTTTTTATAGCTTGCGGTTGTAAATAGAAACAGACTTTATGTTTATTGTTGTGTTTTTGCAAGAATTCCATTCTATCGTACAAATGTAGACCAGTCATTTGAAACGAAACGTCCAAGTCCTCATCCTCCAATTAAATCCCATGATTTGTGTATTCACACTCTACGGGATTCTATGATTTCTATTTCTATTTCTATATTATCATATTCTATCTATATCTATATCTATATCTATATCTATATCTATATCTATATCTATATCTATATCTACTATGTACATTCATATCCATCCATTCTCACTAACCCTCCAATCCACCAATCAAATCCTCTCAATCCACCTTCGCTTAAACCCATCTTCCGATTCTCCGTATCAATAATCCAGAACATTCATTTCTCATATCTCTCCCTCTCTGTCTCCGTGCATATATCTCAGCCTCACCATTCATTTTCTCTTTTCCACAATCTGACCAAACCCTCACTTGCATTTTGCAAAAAGAGAAAAGGCCACGCAGACACACAACATATCTCTTACACTCACACACAATTTACATCTAATACCAAACTCTTTTTATACTTAATTAATCCAAAATGGCGAGAGGAAATCAGAGAGAAAAGTCCCGTGAGGCTAATGCTAAGAAACAAGCTCAACTTGCTGTATGGTTTTTCCCTATTTTGCTTTTAGATTCCTCGAATTTGTATCTCTATTCCCATATTATGTTATGGATATACCGCTGCTCTCTCACCCTCCCTACCTCTCTCTCTCCCTCTTCAAATACATATACTAACCCACCCCTCCCCAAACAGAAAGCCGGAAGCGGAATGTCGAAATCGCAAATGCAGGCCGAGAAAGATAAGACCCGTGTTCTATTAATGGAAAAGCAAAAGAAAGGTAAGATTCCCCCAATCCTCGATTCGTCATTCCATCCATTTATCAACGCCTACTAACTCTCCCTCCCAGCCGACGAGAGAAAAGCAGCCGAAGCACTCGCCGCCGCACAAGGAAAGAAATAGACTCGATTCCACTCGATATTTCTTATCTTCCGATGTTATCAGACCTCTCCAATTCGATGCGATATGACACAAAATTACAGAAAATCCTACAATCCGAAAAACGACTCTCAAAGAACAATTTCCCCCTCCCAGAGCGAAAGGATGGAGTTTCAAGGCAGGCAGACAGGCGCGAAAGAATTTCGCAAAAGCCCCCGATATTTCTCATCTTCCGGAATTTCATTTCCAATTTTCATTTTCCTTATACATTACAATACATTTGAATTCTCCATTCAAGGTGTTACAGCGTTGGAGCAGCATTTCGGCCCTTCAAACATAAAAATTCTAGAAAGCGCGTGGGAAATCTTTTCATTTTGAGGGGTGTTGAAATTCGGTCGTTTATTCTAGAATGCGTGGATTACCTAGGCTTTGTTTCCTGTGATGGGTGGATCGTATGGATAGATAGATAGATGGATGGATGGATGGATGAATGTGGCGGGAGGTCATTCGTTAAATTCGTTGTGTGGTGTCAGAACCATATGATATGGGTAGGCCCTTTAATAAAGTTTCTCAATGACGCTGTGAGACTAGAGTTCTTTCTATGGTGTTGAGTGCGAAGTAGCTGATATCTGGGGATTGTGGATCCTGCGAAATGGCCTATTCCATATGACCTGCCTCAAAAGCCGGCCCCCCCAAGTACAATAACTGCTCTCAAAATTACGGCCCACAGAAG
This sequence comes from Botrytis tulipae, assembly GCA_004786125.1. NCBI lineage: Eukaryota > Fungi > Ascomycota > Leotiomycetes > Helotiales > Sclerotiniaceae > Botrytis > Botrytis tulipae. The sequence goes on from PQXH01000081.1 coordinate 4,783, forward strand.
ATGACCGATTCCAAAACCCGGCCTGCAGAATCGCCCGTTCAGTTTATAGCCCCTTTTCCATACCCGAGAAACATACAATCTCATCATTTGAACTTCGGATTTCGTGAATTTGGAGGTTGATAATGTATGCATTCTCTTGTCTAGGTATATAAGTCTTTCTATGTCCACCAAATCCCATGTAAAGAACCACGCAGTCCCTATGTATGACCCCTAATGGCGTTTGCACATTCGAGGGAAACTTCTCTCGCAATGTAAATTCTCTCTTCACACGCTCAAACCATACTACCCTCTGCACCCCACAATATCAATTTCTCTTGTTACCTACTCCTCCTCAGTCTTGAACACTCACGCCCGCCTCCTTCTCATCCGCGGCCTTTCCCCCCTTGCCAAAAATATAATCCTCCAACTCCTTATACGCGACCTCCAAATCATCATTCACAATAATCTTATCATGCACCCCCTCCGTCTTCGAATACTCCAATTCCAACTTTGCCTGCTCCAAACGCTTCTGAATCGATTCTTCCTTTTCCGTGCCTCTTCCGCGCAATCTCTTCTCGAGAACTTGGTAGGGTGAGAGGCCTGCGGTGGATGGAGGAGAAATGAATACGTAGCGTGCTGGGAATGGTGGGGTGAGCGCGTGGATTTGTTTTACGCCCTGTGATTTACTCGTGTTAGCAATTGCATTCCTCCAAAACAGTGAGGTGAGGAGAGAGGAGAGAGGAGAATGGTAATCCCTCTTTCCCTCTCCCCCTCTTCCTCTCTCCCACAAAAACAAAAAATCAAATCTCAAAAATAAAACTCAAACACGTACCTCCATCTCAATATCCAACACGACAATCTTGCCCTCCCCCCTCTTCTGCTCAATCATCTTTCTACTGGTACCATACCTATTCCCGCCAAACTTCGCATGCTCGACAAAATCGCCCGCCGCAATCATCGCCTCAAACTCCTCCATCGACACGTAGTAGTAATCCACATCGCGCTGTTCTCCAGGACGCGGCGCCCGCGTTGTGTGCGAGATGGACGTAGTGAAGAGCGAGGGGTGGTTGGCCAGGAGCCGCGAGTAGAGCGTGCCTTTTCCCACGCCCGAGGGGCCGCTGATGATTATGGGGTTGGTGGTTGGGGGGATGGCTAGGGGAGGGAGGTGTGTTAGTTTTATTGTTTGAGTTTGAGTTTAATTGCAATGTCGATTGCGATTCCTCTTCCGAGATAGAAATCAAGAGATCTTTTTTTTTACTTCTTCAAGAAGAGCAGAAAGAAGGAGAACATACGAGACATATTAGCAATTTTTGCAAAAATACCCTCGCTAAGATTCCGTGAAAAAGGTCTAGGAAAACGAATGGCAATTGAGGTTTTGCGTAGTATACTATGTCGCAGGAGTGGCGGTTGGAGAAAACACATATGTGTAGAAAACGATATTTAGGAAGTGGAAGTGCTTTATGGACGCTTAAATGATTGGTGCGTGCTGGTCGTGCGATAAAGCTGGGGAAACCCCTTATCGACGTTAGCGCTTGGGGGTCCTTTTGGGGCCGGAGAATTTAGGCCAGGAGAGCCAGCCACATCACACTCTGATGCGGACTGCTGGATGGAACCTCTTGGCCAGACCTACCTAATATCAAGCAAGTCCTTTCCAAACCATTTGTTTGATCCATCAATGTAATATCAATAATGCACAGTCAATTGATGAGACTAACTACTACTCATTCAACTTCCATAGACAGAATCACAAGATATGATAAACCCCAAGAATCAAAAGAAGATCTTATTATTTACTATTGAAATGAACCCTCTGGATATTAAAGAAAAGGGCTAATTAGGCAAAGGAGAAATGTAGCAATATTCAGTTTAGAAAAGCCCGGCTCCACAAAAGCAGTCCATTAAACTCTCCTCTAATCTCCTGTCAAAAAATTGTCGCTTTTGGCAAATACCATCTCGCCATCATAAACACAACCAATCATCCAAACTCACCAGGTCCCAGCATCACCACCAACTAGCCATCAATCATATCCCTTGAATTCCCCTAATAGCCGTTCATGGTCATTCTTTGGGAGTTTCTGCTCAATTCTCTATCAGCTGATGGACTGATTGGTCTGCTACCAGCATGTCCTGCAGCACTGCTCTCCTTGAGGGCCAACAATTGCTTAGCACGGAATGTTTCGTAATGGATTTGAGATGTAGTTTCGATAAGGTCTTGGAGATGGGTTCGGGTAAGGAAGTTTCGTAGGTAGACGAATTCGCAGTGGTTCTCGTCTTCGACATTGATAACACCCCATCTGTTTTGACGTCCTCGAACTGGTTTACCTCCAACAATGATATCCTTCTCAGATCCAACAACGGCGAATGGAATGATGTCCTGATATTGTTAGTGTGCTTGCTTGAGACACAAATGCAATATAATTTACCTTAATTTGTGCGTTCAACGCTTTCTCTTCGTCATCAAACTCATCATTCTCATATGGGAACATCTTCAAGTTGTGGAAAGCGAATTCCTCCTTTATACGCTCCTTGAATGCAGCACGTTCCTCTAAAGTCAAAGAATCCGACTTGGCGATAACTGGTACGACATTGACAACATCTGAAAGCTTCTTCAGAACCACGATATCAATTGGCTTCAAGGCATGGCCAGAAGGTTGAATGAAGAACAAGCAACAGTGAATACGGGTATCTTGAATATATCTCTCTCTTTGAGCTGTAAGTTCCTTTCGAAGGTATGCAGAGTGTTGATCTTTAATGTACTTGACGATTGGATCCCAGCATCTATCATTGTTGACTTGATCTCCATAACCTGGGGTATCGACAATATTGAGTCGCAGCTTTACGCCATTCTCCTCGATGATGTGGGAAACGGTTTGGATTTCGGTGGTAGATCGTACTGGCTCATCTGGGGTGAGTCTTCCCTTGGAATCGATCAAATGTGAGGCAAAAATGGTGTTGATGAGGGTGGATTTTCCGAGACCAGTTTGTCCTACAAGATAAATCTATTAGAAAACTCTCTCAAATCACTTGTCAACAATGTACCAAGTAAACTTACCGACGCAAATGACGTTGAACTGGAAACCGCGTTTCAAGAGCTTGCGCTCAATTTGTGATGTGATACTATCGAAACCAACATGGCTTTTTGGGAATACCGAAGGTTGAGGAGCGTGTCTATCAGTTATTGTTGACATCTTGGAAAGAGTGTATTAAATCTTGAGGTTTTCTAAACGAGGGTGTTATCTTTGAATTGAATAGAAACAAAAACGAAGATATTTATCTTCGAAGGTAATATGCAATCAAAAGTCGTTGATAAAGAACAAAGTTAGGGAAGGAGGTCAGTCTCCAGATTATTTTGGCAATATAGCGTGCACTTCAGGGGAAAGTAATTGGGCAAATCTAAGCTAATCTTAAAATGCGCTAGCTTATCTGTGAGTGGAAACTAGTGAATTAACCATGCGAGCCGAGAAGTGAAAGATTCAAGATTTTGATGAATCAGTATCGACAGTGAGGTTGAATACCCATACGTACTTTATTAATTCTCCTTCGATATCTCAATCAAAATGGCGGCAGCTCATGCTACTACGTCGTCGATACTTTCGTCATTTCTTCCACGATTGGCACCTGCAACAGCAACTTTCGCAACGAGGTCAACAACTTTATATTCGCGACAATTGTCCCATCCATTACTTCCAGTACTTGCCATCCCATCTGCGATACATCTTAACATTCCCGGATTTCTCGAAGGATTATGGGAGGGGATATTGAAAGCCGTACCAAAGAAGAAGACTTCACATATGAAGAAGAGACATAGGCAAATGGCAGGCAAAGGATTACAAGATGTTACAAACTTGAACAGATGCTCTGCATGTGGTCACATTAAGAGAGCACATTTATTATGCCCATATTGTGTTGCTGGTAAAGATCTTCTATATGATATATCAGAGGATGGCGGTTAACAATGATTTAGAAATTAAGACCTTATTCAAGACCAATGCACACGAAGCAAACGCCGCTGCAAGAGAAGCCAGAGCAGATGAGATAGCTGAGCAGAAAGTAAGGATAGAAGCAGGCAAAGCAAGAGCTGCCGAGGGAAAGACAAAGAAAGAGGCAGAGTTAGAGCAGTTGGAAACTAAGCGGGCAGAAAAGAAAGCAGCTAAGGATGCCGCGAGAAAGATATATGAGGAGAAGAACCCCAAGCAGATTATTGGCTCCAGAAGAATTGATTAGGTGATTATGAGGGGTAGGAGGGAATTGGAGGGAATTAGAAGTTATGTGAGATGAAGGAACTGGTGAGAATCAGAAATGGAGATGATCATATCATGTATGGCATTAGCCATGGCGTTTGGGACATGGAGAAGAGATCCTGAACTGTGAGGTACATATCCTCAGAACTGGTACAATTTACTGAACTGTACATCAAAATAAGAATATCCTACTGCATCATCAATATCTGAAATCTTATCTTCGTGTTATTATGTAAAATGCGTTTGCTGAAATTACCTGTGAGGTCATGATATTTTCTTCAACCCCGCCAAAGCTTCCAGAGCTTCAGCTTTATTCACAACATCCACCAAAAACACTTCCTCTTCCAAAACCCATATACCCTAACATTCAAATGAACCGGTGACAATGGTATGTGAACCATTGAATATGAAAATGTATGCGCTAACATTCAAAGTCGAAACAATACCTTACAACGCACACGATCGATGATGGTAAATATTCCAAACTGCCCCTCTACCTCACCATCCCCCGCTTGCACCAATAGCTATACCTCAAATCCAGCCTTCATGCTAACCCACCTCAGCCCATAAAACCGACATCTTTTCCCTCGCCGTAACCCCCAGCTCTATACTCTCGGCCTCCGGCACATCCTCTCTTAAAGTCCACAGCACACTCACCACGCCCCCTTCTCTAACCCAAACTCTCCCCGCCCACAAACTCGGCTGTCACCACATCTGCACCTCTCGATCTGGCACTATTGCAGCATCCGCCGGTTTCGATGGTACAGTTAGTATTTGGAGCTCTTCTCCAAATGCAGACGGATCAGAAGAATGGTCTCATCATGGCCATATCCTCGATGGCAACAAGCCCGGTGAAATCTGGGCACTAGCTTTAAGTGCTGATGGAAACTTCCTTGCAGCGACGACTATTGATGGAAAGATTGGGGTATGGGATTTATTACAAGGGGCTGAAGAGATTGCGGGAAAGAAAAGTGTAGGCAAGAAGATGAGAGAGTATGAGACAAAGGGAAGCTTTGGACTATGCGTGGATATCAGTGCGGACGGAAGATTTACGGCCAGTGGGCATGAGAATGGAGGTGTTTATGTTTTCAATAATGATACGGGGAGAATGGTACATAGTTTACCTGGTAAGTTTCAGATGTCAATTGATATAGGACGGGACACGAGCTAGCATACTAACAAGTTTAGGACTGATCCAACCCATCCGCACCATTTCCTTCTCTCCCCTCTCTACCTATCTGGCTGCCGCTGGCGATTCCACAACCATTGCCCTCTACTCCGTTACCCATGGCGAACAAGTCGCTAATATGACAGGCCACACAGCCTGGATTTTCAGCGTCGACTGGAGTTTCACGGGCGAATATCTAGTTAGTGGTGCTTGGGATGGTAAAGCCAAGGTATGGAGTGTCGAGGGAAGAAACTGCGTGGCGACGCATAGTGAGACGGATAAAGCGCTTTGGGCTGTCAAATGGTTGCCAAAAGTGCAGGGGAAGAGTGAGGCGTTTGTTACGGCGGGGGCAAATAGGAGTTTGAGCTTTTATAGAGAGGCTACAGGTGGTTGAGTTGATATTCAAGAGAAGAGGAGAGGTTGTGGAGAGAGGATGATGAGCTTTGCTAAAGCTACTGCATCAAGACTATAGAGTCAAGTTTCATGCTCGATATGAGCGAAGGGATATAGCTCAATCTTGAGCCATAATTAAAAGTTCTAATGGCTACCTACATGCGGCACACTTTCATAATAAGTAGCTCAATCACAAATACGAATTCAAGCGAAGATATTGCAAGTTGCGATACCATAGCAATTCTTTGATGCCGAAACACTATTCCCCAATCCTTCTTTCTTCGTCCACTGCCTTTAGATCTACACGCTCATCATGATCACGTTTGCAAGCTGCTCTCCGTATCACTAAAGTTCAGTCCATGCTGAAGTTAAAGCTCTCAGCAAAGGATTAGACGTTCAGGTTTAGTTATGAGATTTACCAGATATTCAGAGGATAGTTTAAAGGCTTTGGGAGCTAGTTAGCTAGAGTTACCTGGTTATTAGTTACTAGTTACTAGTTTGATTCTGTTTTTAGCTTGACTAATTATAGTCAGTTACTCCTTGTAGTCCTGAGGAATCCATGGCTATCTTGAGGCTGTTTATGATGGGTCTGTCGGCTGCTGATTGAGACTTGTTGTATTTGATACTGGATACTGTCACTCGATGCTCAATGTGTTTTGTGTATTTAGATTTGTTGTCAAGTCAGGTCGAGTCAAGTAAAGTAAAATCGGATCAAGTGGAATCATAGCTTCCTTCTCCTTAGATCAATTCTGGGGAAAAGAGCTAACATCCATATATCAACTCTGAGATGAGGAGATATTATTCATACAAAAGCATTCTATACTCCAATCCAACGCTGCAAATACAAATGTGAAGATTGCAGACAGAGACGAAGATACAGATGCAGATGCGGATAAAAGGAGATAACTAAGTTGTACACTAGAGGGAACGAAAAGGAGATTCCTCAATCTAAGATACCAATGAGCAGTGATTTTATTGGATGCCAGGTAGATGTTATCATGAGCTGAGAGAAAAAGAAACGTGCATGTAGTCACTGTGATATTCACACTTTTCTAGATCTAAGATATGGATGAGCGAGGAATAGATGATAAATGAATCATGGATACATGGGTGATGAATGATGGTCAGATGGATGTGTAATTATAGCGCCTACATACACATACACATACACATATCGATATCCATATCCATACTCTCCAACCCTTCATCTTGATCTTGCATAGAGTCAGAGAGTCAGGAGCCGGATTTAGGTATCTGGATATCTCAGTATTGAGATATTTAGATGCGTATTCGAAGATACACACTTCGACACACATATATACCCACCCATAAATACACGTATATACAACAACCCAATCCAATCCAATCCAACTCGAGCAGAAATACAACACAACACAACGGAGACTCTAACCGACAACAACTCCTTCCCCTCTTTTCCCGACCACACAAAAAGCCAACAAGGAAAGCAAGCAAGCAAGCAAACGAACAAATCATCCTCCTGCACCTCTCAAACTTCTGTAACTTCTCTGACCTCTCTAACCCCTCACCTACAAGCAAAAACCCTAGAGTCCTAAGTTCCAGAGTTCCAGAGTTCCAGAGTTCCATTACAGTAACATATCTAACCCATACTTACTCATACTTAATTATACCCATAAATACCCACAAACCACATACCGCACACAAACCATACGCACCACACACACATCCATATAATAACACAAAAACCACCCACCCACAACGAATTTCAAACCCAATACCAATATTCTGCCCTCAGTACCCGGTACCCAGTACTCCACTCACAACATGTAGAACACTAATTCTCGGGACTTGGAAATTTGAGAGCAGATGTGTATATACACATATATATACATGTATACATGTATATCGACACTTTGTAATTCCTGTTAGATGTTACATTTCGAGTGGGGGATACTTACTTCCTTCCTAGGTTGAGTTTGGATGCGGGAGAGAATAGGATAGGATAGGATAGAATGTAAATAGAATCTCTAGTAAAATATCAAACCCAACGCTAGATGACTTAGTGAGCCAGGAAGAGAAGATGGATAGGAATCCAGAATTCCCGGATTCCAGATACCCATATAAAAGACATTTCTAGAATATTTTTTGAGAAGTATTTGAGATTAGAATATTCTATTCTGATACCAAGGAAAAAGCTTTCGGGGATGATGAAACGATATCGAAATAGAGGAGTATTCTTCTTGAGTGCAGAGTGTAGAAAGTGTTTCAACGCTTTAGATCTTTGTAATGGTGAAAATGTGATATGATATGATACGATATGAAATATCACGCCCAGAAAGGAAATATGTATATCAAAACAAAACAACAAAGCAAAACACGATTGAACACAATTGAACATCTTCGTTTTATTGAACTATCTATCCCATCTCAAACTTCGCTCCACGAACTACAACTGTAAAGAAACTATCCTGGTATCTCTGAAATATGCACAAATTCACTTCTCTCACCTCTCAAACCGCATCACCTCCTCTAAACCATCCTCTCCTATCCTATCTAGCACCTGGCTACAATTTCCCCTCTACATCGACTTTCCCCCCTCCCAAATCCAAATCAACCTCCTCTATTCCCCTACAACAAAACCGCACCAACCAATCCTACAACTCCCAAGAATCCCGGAACAACCAAAGCTCCCGTGCCACCCGTCGCCGTAGCGGCGCTTGCACCGGTAGTGCTTCCTGTCGCGCTAGCGCTCGATCCACTCGATCCAGTTGCGGAAGCGGTTCCGGTAGCTTTTGCTCCGCTTCCGGTTGCTGTTGCGCTTGCGGAGCCGGAGCCAGAGCCAGAGGTGGATGCTGTGTTTGTGCCTGTGGCGGAGGCGGAGGAGGATGTGATTGCTGTTGGGTTTGGTTAGTGTGTTGCACTTGTTATTTCCCTATTACTTATATTGCTTTTTATCTCATGCTATTGAGAAGAACCTCAAGCTGGGCCTACGGAACTCGCTGTTCGCTCTTCTCTGCGGTCCTATTCCCTTCCTTGCATAACATAATTCTCGAAAACGAATAATAAAAAACTTACTAATGTTAACTCCCGCGCCCTCAAAACATGTGGCTTGGTAAGAGCTCACAGCCTCCTTGTAATTATCCCCCGAACATTTATCCGTGATGTTTCCCGCAACAGCTTGTTCCAATGTTCCGCAAAGAGCCTTGAGATCGGAGGGATCGGATTGAACGTTGATGGCTGCGAGGAGACACGCGGGAGGAGTGGCGGTTACGGAGAGCGCGTTGGAGAGAAAGAGGAGAGAGATGGTGAGGAGAGTTGGGGTTAGCATTTTTGCGGTTGGCATTGAGGGGATGATAGTATTGGTATGGAATGGAGATGAGGTTGGGTTTTGGAATCTTTCGCAAGTATTGTATTGATTTGATTTGACGTTTGAGAATGTAATTGAAAATTGCGATGGTAGATTAAAAGAATTCAAAAACTAAAAGAATGTGTATGTAACCTTCACGATGAATAGATGGATAAATAAAAGAGAGGACAGCGACAATACGCAACGGAAATCTGAAGAATCAGTTTCTTTCTTAGAAAAGGTATCTATGTACGATATGTAGAAAGGAAAGTTGTAAATGTTTCAAAGCTCCAATTCGTAAAAGAAATGAAGGTCGCCAGAGAATTCCTCCTGTTCTGATATGAATCTGCTGAATGGGGTTTGGTGGGGCTTGGCCCTGCTTGGCGGGGAAGGATTGGAATTTGGGGGACATGCAACGCTAATTTTAGAGTTGGGCTTTAGGTGCTTTAGTGTCAGGTACCCGAGGTTGGCTTGTTTTTATAGGCTGTGGTGGTGGAACTAAAGGAGGGGGTTCTTTTGGATTGATGGATTTTTGATGTAATAGGTGGTTTTGATTGCTCTGGTTTGAATACCTATTGTGCTATATGTACTTGAGAACAAGATGATAAGATACATAGAAATCGTAGAATGAATTACCTCGTATGAACATTAACCTCAAAAGGACCCAGATTTTAAAATTTGAGTTAACCTTAGAGTTTAATAAGTGAGTGGGGAGGTGATTTGAGACTGGAGATGTGCACGTGAAATTTGAAATTCGATATAAACCAACCCTTTTCTGTCGGTGAGATGGTCAGAAAGCTCAATAAAAACATCTTATATGTATTGATTATGTAGATAATGCTGTTGATAAAATATGTGTTATTCGTTGATTTGTGGTAGAACATTATAAAAAGAGAACCATTATTAAGACATCTCTCGGCAATTCATCCTTCCTTCCTCTCGCACACGTCTCAAAACTCCGATCCGACATACGATCCAGTCATATACATGAAGTTCTCCCACATTCCTATCCCAAGCGTCAAGCCTCTTATGGGCGACTGCTATTTCCATCATATCATAAACAGAAAACTCATGTTTTCCCCATTCTAACGTTATGCGTGTGGTCAACCTATACCAAGAAGAAAAAGAAAAAGAAGAGGTGACGCTTTCATCTCCCATTCATTCACTTATTTTTCTAGTAAAGACATGGACATAGCACCTGTATAAATATTAGATCCAAGCGAGGAATATGAATAATCATACAAGAAAATACTAACCAGAAACTCCACCAAACATCCCAACTCCCTGTACCGCAGCATTTGGGAACGCAGCTTGTCCACAAAGACAGCTACATGAGCATGTTCCATCAGCACCAACTGTGCCAGTCCCAGAAGCAACTGCCGCGGTAGAAACTGCAGCGGCAGCTGAAGCAACAGTACTTGAAGATGTTCCACTACTAGCTCCGCCAGCAGAGGACCCTCCTTGAATGGCACTCTGGGTTCCAGTACCATTTTGTGCAACAGCCATTGCTTTGAACTGTGCTTGAGTTTTATCGGCAGTGGGATTGATACTGAAAACCATTCCTGAACCGCAGTGGCCAGCTTGACGACAATAGAACCCTGCATCCGTGTTAGTATTGTTCGTAATTCAATGACATCTGGGGTATACTAACATTGAGGAGTATCAACCATGACTTGCATAGCCATTGCTGGGGGTGGACTGATGGTATTATTAACATTTGGTACGAAACCACTATCCATTCCACCGGTAGCCAGCTTTTCACAGGGTGTTGTGAAAGCTGATTGTGTGACAGTGTGATTTGCCATTTCGAAATTGAACACGATCATATCGCCTATAGCAGCGTTGACCGTCTCAGGTGTATATACCTTTCCAGCGGGGCCTCCCACTACAACGGTATGGGTTGCCTGTGCTGCTGCTGCTGTCGCACCAGCTACTTGAGCAACAGTTTTCGTCTCGGTCACTGTTTGAGTTGCAGCCCCATTGCCATCGTTGGTCCAGATAATAATGATGTCCTCACTCTTAGCTTGTACAATAGTGATCTCTTTCTTGTTGACAACGAGCTCTGATGATCTCTCAGCGAATTCCGGTGCAATGATTCCCCGCCCAGCCAAGTCATGTTGAAGATTACTGGCCAATACCAGCTGTGCTGCACACAATGCCGCGATAACTGAGGATCTCATGATGAATATATTAGGATATAAGGACTGAATGCCGTATGATATAAGATGAATATGAAGGATTGATATGTAAGCCGCGCTGCGGAGAAGAATTAAAATATCAAAGTTGTCTTGGCTTGTGTAATGATTGTGAGTTGACTTAAGTAGTAGAGTAGCCAGTTGTCGAGGGCCTGCTCGTGGTAGTAATTAATAGACAAAGTAGAGAAGGAGAATGAAAGTGTTTACAAGTTTATGAATGATAGAATGTCGAAAAACAATGCATTAGGTCTTGGGGAAAGTCTTGGTATAAATTCAACCATAAGAATTGCAATACCAGGACTTGAAGACAAAATGAAAAGCACTTGCTTCGAATATCCTTGGTCGAAACGACTCAATGAACGGAGGAGAAAAGCCTCCAGGATTTATCGTACCACTCGGAGACCTACTCGTCCGGATCTAGTTCAATTGAACTGCCATAATAGAGAGAAAATTACTAGCAAAAAACATAATTCAAGGTTGCAAGCCAAAGATCCAACGTTTTAGAAACGAGGTTTGGATGAAGATGTGATGAAAACCCTTGTCATCGTGCCAAGCCCAAACACGAGATAATCCGAGATCTTTTATCCCTGTATTTTAACGCCAAAGGTCACTGAAGATTGTATGCATAGGCTATAGTATAGCCTATATCGAACTCCAATCTTTGCCCCATAAGAACATTTTACCCCGGTCCAGCCCTAACAGTTACTGTTTTGGCACCTCCCGTGGCGCGTGCCAGATTCGTCTCAGCTATCATAATGGGACGACGGGAGACTGGATATAGGTAAACTTTAATGTTGAGATCCTTGAGAGGGCTAGTGTCTCGAACGTTAGATTTGGAGATGAAAAGAAGGATAAATTTTATCTGATAACTGATGGAAGCGTGGGAAAAGATTATGAATTGATGGAAATTTCGTCACTGAAGTTTTTTGAGGTTGGATGTACTATTACGGGGTGAGATGAAAGTGACCGTTTCATCGCACGTCCACGTTCAGTAATTAATGTCTTCCGTAGAACCCTATATAAAATGGACGTGGCGATTTATTCCCACAGAAATTGTCAATTAGAATTGTCCATTATCGACAATATCCTTAAGCCAAAAACAAGGGCTCATGAAGTCCCCTAGTTCCACATCTAATCATAAGCATAATCATGAACTCCTTGGGGGATGTAATCGTGAGGATAGTAAAGAAACTTAGATCAAGGCGCAATGATGTAAGGGACCCGTTATCAATCATGAAACCATATAATACATGTCTCCTATACCTGCTGTAACATTGGTTCTTCCACGAAGTACAAGCTAACATGCGATCATCCCTCATATGTTTTTGACGGATGTGATACCTGCCACAACGGCACAACATGGCACAGCTCGGACTTCATCTCAATGTCTTAATGATCCGGCTTAAATAAGATCAGATGGTTCAAACTATCCGTGTCACAGATAGTCGCAGTAGTGATAATAGTTCCCTCAAAAAGGATTCATCCTATGCCTTATATTCATTATGTACCCTGACTTGGTTCTTACTTTTGCTGTTGGCCTTCATACAATCCAGTATAGTAGCCGGCATAGTACCAAGACATCAATAAATTCTTAAGGTTTTCATCGTGAACTGTGAGAGAATTCCATGTCAGCTTGAATCTTACGTATAGCATAAAAACGCGTGCACGTCTTACCTTGACCAATTAACTGTGGTGGTAGTATTGGAGCTTTTGAAGATGAAGAACCAGATTTGGTCGCTTTTGATGCGGGTTTGTCATCAACCTAAAGATGCATAAGAATCAGTCAAGGTGTATATTAGTAGATCATTTTCAATGCGTACCTTTGGTTCGTTTGCTGTTTGGGTGTGGTCGTCGATTTGCTCAAACTCGCTTTGCATGTCAACATTTTCTTCCAGCGGTTCTTCAACAACTTTTCTGTTATCCTCATTCATCTCCCCTTCCCTATGAAAGGTTAGCAATGTGATTACAGTCGGGAGAAGACGAACTTGCAATCCATTACTTTGGTTCTCGAACGCGTTCAACACATCTTCAACTTTCTCCCCTCGGGCATGGATACTGTGATATTTCTATTTTGATATTAGCAAAGTTCACATAATCGCGTTTTGATTCTTTACCTCATATTCTTGAAGAGCTTCATTCCACGAATCTACAAGTGTGGAATCATCCCAAACTTCTGCATGTGATTCATTATTTTGTGACGCCATTTTGCAATTTAATGGTAGTTGTGGTTGGAGAGTGAAAGAAATCGTGAGTTGAAGGCAGCAGGATCTACACAGAATATTTCTCCTACTACGACATTACTTTGCTTAGAATTAATTGATTGATCAGGAAATTTTCGATGGTGTTTTCATTCTGCTCCTAGCTTAGAAATAGCATTTATTACTTCGCAGTATTGATTTTTCGGCCTTTCGCATTAAAGCATGACTTTCACGTGATTGCATCAGGTAGGTTTGATACTGTCCGCACTTTGATCTTTTCGATTAATTGCTCATGGTTTGAACTTTAGATACGAGAGAATAGTCAGTATCAAAACTGAATTCTTGAAGATATGCAACAAATTTTTTTATTAAATACTGATTGGCCAAAACATTTGATTCACTTTTAGTCAAGTTTATAGTCATCTATTGATCTTGGCTTCGGTTGGTATTACTACCCACCTACATATTTCTAGTCTGATATCCAATGTCTCTTCATACACGAAGCACATGCCGTATATATTCTATCAAACTTTCGGTATGATTGGGAACATTTCACTATTATATGTTGACTAAGCTCGATTCAAGATATACAACTTCCCGAGTTGATAAAGTATTTACAAAATAGTAACTATTTCTTATCAATTTGTACACATATAGCTCGCCAACTCACAGTCATAATACTTCATATTTGATATCCACCCCCCAAATCTCGCCTCCACAAACCCCCTCCTTCCCTCCCTCTAGCTCCCCTTATTGATATTCTCCGCCATAAACCCAGAATTAAATGCTTAATGATCTCCCGGCTTCGCAGACAGTAGCTATAAAGTCCATTTTGGAGCCAATCAACTCAGCCACATCCCGCTTGTCAAATTCTTCTCCCTTTCTTCTTCGCTTCCCAACTTTCCTCTCCACCAACTCCATTTGTATAAGAACAGCATTCAATATCTGACAATTTCATGCTCACGGAAAAGTCGATCTCTCTATTTTGATATTAGCCAAGGATAAAATCACATACTCAAGTTCATTTCACCTCTTGAGGTCAGTCTCGTTTTTTTCAAACGATTTACCGAATATCATGTACGAATCATGACCAGCGAATTGGCGTCCAAATATAATGAACGTAGTTGTATACATGGTTGTTATGAATATAAAATTTTGGTCTGATTGAATAAAACTACGTCGATTGAGAGGGGCGAAGATACGGAAGGGTGGTGGGTGTCATGAGCGGGTCAAGGTAAATGAGGGGAGGAACTGCGGAGTCGATGAACGAGGAGCTGGGACATGACGTGTTGGATCTTGCGAAGATTGCTTCGGAGAATCTTGGTGATTCATGATAAACTAGGTTGTGATCACTGAAAGAAGGAACAATGCTCGCTTTGCAAATATTAATAAGATTTTATAAAATCGTCATCGATTAATGACTTATGATTGAACGTTAGCCATCCATCGATGATATGCACAACGCCGTGTGCATCACCACCATTGTGTCACAACGCCATGCTAACCAAGCCCATACCTATATACGCCAAAGCCATGCATAGAGTTACCACCAAGTGGATAGACTAAATAGTTAGTAGAGACGACCCAATAAAATCTTCCAGGATATGCAACGTGCATAATCCTATAACTCCGCAACCGGTTGAAAGTGGAACGCCTAAATCAATGCACGCGAGCAGATACGAGTTTCAACGAGCTTCGGAATAATCATTCAAAGCAACGCAAACGAGTCCTATAGTAGATATCAGGTCAGAAGGGGCACTATGGGGAATGTTTGAAGCAATGTAGATGTACCGCGATGATGACCATTGTATTGCCTGATTACTGACTGACTATGCAGCTCCCAAAGACGAGCATAGTGATCTGAACAGGCAGTAACAAGGTAAGCCGAATCGGCACTAAAAGCGCAATCCCAGACCCATCTTTGATGACCTGTTAATGTTGATTCAAGATTGAATGCTCTTGCTTCTGTTTGAGGCTGGTTTGGATTAGGAGCTAGAGCAGTAAAGTCTACCTCCCAAATCTTGGCCGTATGGTCGGCGCTACATGTTGCGAGTTTCTTAACATCTGGAGAGAGAAGAACTCTAGTGATGTACTGGTTGTGAGCTTTGAAGTGAGTAATCGGCATAAGCTGAGTCTTTTCGCGGAATTGAAGGAGCTGCCAAACGTAGACGCTGCCCTGAACAGGAGTTAATAAAAATCCGATGCATCTCTCGCGCATGCTCTTACCGAGTTAGTACCAGCACACAAGGTTGATCCATCAGTCGCGACAGTGACGCTGGAAACAGGTACGTCTTCCTCTGGAATAAGTTGATGGGAACAGTTATTTTCTGCAAGATCCCAAATACGAACACTACCCCCGCGATCACAACTAATGATTTCTCCTTGATTGGGATGAATCACTACATCATTAACTGGGCAGCCATGGCTATAACTTCTTTGGACGGTACCACTCCGAGTCTCCCAGATTTTAACTGTGCCATCCTCAGAGCTTGTGACCATCCATTTTCCTTCGCAATGGAATGCAACGCCTGTAATATTTCCTGTATGTCCCTCGAATGTGAGAAGCGGATTTGGATTGGTTGACTTGATATCATAAAGCTTGACAGTATGGTGGCCAGCCGCAGCTAAGAAACGCTTATCCGGGGATATACATAATCGATTGACTTGAGAATCAGGGTGTTGAATTGTTCGAGAACAGATACCAGAGAGGGCCTCCCAAAACCTAAGAATTGTAGAGAATCAATAATTCGAGTCTTTGTAAATCATATATAAGACCAGGAGTAATTCGTACCTGATTGTGTGGTCGTAGCCAGCTGTAACAAGAACGCAAAGAATGTTAACAGGGTCTCCTTGTCCGTGAACGAGAACAGGTTGATATGCCATTTGAGGTCTGCAATGGATCATGACCTTGAAAGAAAGAAGAGACGACGCAAACAATGAAGTGAAAAATGAACTTCGCCCCCAGTGATGGTAGAGAAACCAATTCATCTGAAGAGTGTAGTAGGATGTTGAGGGAAAAGACGTTACTTACCAGTACACAGAATAACGGACATTGTCTATTCCTTCCCAATACAACTTGAATGAAATGACAGAAAGTAACCAAGAAAGGCAAGAAGTGTGAATGGTCGTTATGAATTGGCAATTGCACCTTCCCAGTAGAGTGGGTTGTAGAGAAATATATATAAAGTTCGAAAGGTATCAAACCATGATATTGATAGTGATGGTTAGGAGCTCCTTCTGCTGGATACTAATTGACCGCCTTCTACATTAAGCTGATCGGAACTAGTTATTCCGAGAAAATACCATTTTGTGATTACCTATTAGCCTTGCAGCTGTAATAGCCTTGTCTGAGCTTGTCTTAAAAAAAGCTCGAGCCAATTAAAAACCAGTCTCACGTGATGATTTCACCAGAACTTTTTGAAGTTGAAAGTCAGCTTCTCATCTAGCAATCATGTTCACTTTCATACAGTCATATATGAAAGATATTTCCCACAAATAATCTCCCAAAAGCTTTCTTGATTATACAACTTCAAACTTTACAAAGCTGGACTTCGTCAAATGCCCTTTCTCTGCCTTAAGAAGAAGTATAGCTGAGTAAACTTTGAAGCTGTGAGGTTGAAATCTCTAGGCTACCAAGCCAAACATACATTTGTACAAACTACGCAACTGGGTCCTTGGATTCAACACAAGCTACTATCACGAGCCGTTGTCGACAAAGTTTTGTCTTCAAAATCTGTTCATTGAGATTGCTTGCGATCATCGTTCAGAGGCACAGTGTCAGAAGCATTTCTGTTCAAGCGATCGTAATTTTGTGGTGGAGTATCTTATTGTGACGCAAGGCAGTTGTTAAAAGGATTACATTGAAGAGACCTCAAGATATCTCAAGATGGAGAACACATCTGAAATGGATGTGGTTCAGAATAGCTTTGGTAGAATCGGAGGTAATTATGCTCCTGAAAATTCTCATGTTTCCTCTCAAAACAACCTCATTGGACTTACACCTCCTTCCTTTGAGCAGTACAATGACCAGAACTCCCTTGACCTCCAAGATGATTACTCATTATGGGGCTCTTTTTCTATGGAAGAGAACAACCTCCAGAATAACTCATTGGACGAATATTCTCTTTGGAACGAAACTGGAAATATCGATGATCTTTACAACAGCGGCCCAAAATGTCCCGACGATTATGTCGAACCACCAGTACCCAAGAGGAGAAAGTTCAATTCAGACTCAACTACTAAGTCTTCATCTTTCGAGCCAGCTACTCAAGAAGTTGCCAGTCCAATCACTGAGTCTCTGTCCGTTTTCTCTCAACAGGCCATGCCCATCCGAAAGACGACAGAATCAGCCTCACCATTAAATGCCTCTGAGGCTACAGGTGAAGTATATCAGCAAGCAATTGGACAAGAGCCACTTCTCTCCCAAGGATCTTCATCTGGATTGCAAATTTCCTCTGAAAAGGACGGCCCCACATCTCCCAATGGTCAGGCCACAGATATCCAAACGGTACCGGCCACCAATTCGGCTTACTCTGCTAGCAATCACAGTCACGTTTCGCAACCAATCACAAACACAAGTGTCACTGGACCAGAAAATGTTCAAAACCCTTCTGCAACTCATATACTCTCTATTCCAGAATCTCACCAAATAGTTCAGCAGCAACTTTGTCGAGTTACTGGCGTTCCATTAGGACCCACTTACACACGAAGCCCGCAAAGATCATCAATGCGAGTTGCATTGGATAGCTATGGTCATCAAGCCCCCCCAAATCAACCGCATACTCAGAGAAAGCCATTTACTGCATTTCCTCCACAAAACCTTGGTTTTACGCCATTTCGACGTTCGTTCAATCAGCAAGCTACATCTGGCTCACTAGACTCAATTCAAGCTCCACAACAAGCTACGGAGCAAGGTACAAGTCTTTTTCTACCATCTAGGCCAACAAGCTCCGATATTACTGCCCAGAAGTCCTCGCCACAAAGTTTAGATAGGAGCTCCATTCCACCTCAGCTTAGAGAACTCATGGAAAAGTTTGAAAACAAGATTAGGATGGACGCTGATCTCAGAAAAGCTTTTAACATCGTTTTTCCCTGTAAGTTCACCAATCATTTACCGATTATTGAAAATTTGCTAATATTAATCACAGCACGAAATATGGAAGTTGAGGAATTGAAACAAAAGATCGTCAACGAAAGACAACAAGCCTCTCAGAGAGAAAAGGCTTTAAAAAACATGCTCACTGAACTTCAAGATAATGCCACCGCTCAAGAAGCCTTGCAAACCAGAGCGATGGGTCTTCTCACACAACTCAGAGCAAATCCTCAACACGATCGATCGTGGGTGTGCAGGAATTTCAACAAGGAACATGGTCAACCCTGTAATCATGTCCAGAAGGAATTCTATCTGACAAAAAAAGTTTGGAAAAGACGCGAAAGATGCTCTAAATGCAAAGCCAAGGTTCATGAGCTAAATAGACAATATCTTAATGACGATACAGCTGTTTCATCATGGAACTTTGAACAGCTTGGTCCTTTCGGTGCTCCTTTTCCCGCCCCGCCGGAATTTCAACGTCCTGAGCCTTTGGACCATGCGGTGAATATGTCCAAAAAGACAGAAAAGAGTCCAACCATTTGGGTTGATTCTGCCCGTCGTCAGTCATTACCTACTCTTCCTGTTGACGACAAAGATGTTCAACAAAGTACGGAATCCAGATGGGCTTCACTACCACCACCTACTAAGAAGACTCGAGATCATACGCCATTGAATTATTCGAAGGCAACCCAAAATGCCTTGAGAGCGGCACTTGGAACACAGCCCAAGGCATGGATGCAACCACCAAAGCATATTGAGACGATTGTTTTGGATGATGAAAGCGATGAGGACGACGAGACAGATCAATCACAAGAAAGTTTCAAGGAGACACCAGCATTTGAGGAAGAGACTGGCGTTGAGAACACTATGGATGCTGATTTTGAGGCTGAATTTAATGCCGAGTTTGAAGCAGAATTGGAGGCTGACCTCACTACTGCTCTCGAAGCGGAAGTTGCATAGGAGGTACGGAATACTTGATTTACAACATTAAGACTCGATGGACCTGCAGTCTGTACTTATGAGCATGGTCTTCGTATAGTTGTTTCGCAGCGTTTGGTCAGCACGTTTGACTTCTATAGTCATACAAGAATCGAATTTGTCACTTCGCCTTCCTTGATCCTTAACATCAAGATGCACAAGGAAGAGGAGCCTTTGGCAAGTGTGGACCATGAGCTTTATTTCACTTCTTTCTGACGAATTCTTTCACAGAAAGAATCAGATTCGAAGCTGCATTTTCGTCTACTCGGGCCTGAGCTATTGTATGGTGTGTTTGGGGAGGGATCACGGCGACAAATTTTGTCTTTGTTTTTTCATTCTTGTATTCTCTTTTGCGATTTTTCAATGTATTAGAAGGTGCTCAGTCCATTAGAGAGAACGGCTCTTCTTTTGGGGGAATATTCATTGCTGTCATTTGAGTTTTCCTTCAGTGCACATCATTTTCGTTAGGTCAGGGAAGATGCGCTACGTCATGATACCAATATAGATACGGAACGTACTTTGCAGCTTCTTGTTACACAGCGCGTAGTGAGCATCATATAAGTTGTGCGGTGGGCTTGGGTTCTAGCTCTGGTTTGGGCTTCTGGCTTGAATTTGAGGGATACGGTCGAATACCTGGAGAAGGGGAATCAAAATAAATAGGAGATTAATGATAGATACTTATTAAAGATATGTTTTGTATGCCCATATTGATATGTGAGATGATGAGGTGATTTTGACGAGAAGAATGCTTTGGTGTGGGTTGCTGTAGAGTAAATGCTTCTGAACAGAGAATCCGGGGAGTGGAATGAGAGTGATTACTTGTTTGCTTCCACTAGGTAGGTACTCGAGGTTCTTTCCGTTTCGTCCGTTTCTCGATAGCTATTTTGGTTGGCTGGTTGGTGAGTTTGGTTCAGTTGGTTCAATTGGTTGGTTAGGTTGGGTTGGGTTGGGTTGGATTGGGGTGAGCGTATGTGACCTCGGGAGTGTTTTGATTTTCAATGTCGATTTCAATCTCGGTTTCGATGTCGATATCTCTACTCGAGTTATCTATCTATATTCTTGATTCTATTTTAGAGAATTCGATACCTAGATATCTGGGTAGATAGATAGGTAGATAGATAAACAGATAGAGAGGAGATACCTCTGCACGAGATTGAAAGTATTTCATCTATATCACCTGAGCACCTCTAGTATCCCCGGTTCTCATATTTCTATTGTTCTGCTTGGGGTTATTCTTATTCTTGATCTTATTCTTGATCTTGAACCAATAGTTCAAGTTCGTTCCGGTATTCGCATTGGATTGGATTGGATTGGATTAGATTTAAATAGATACCTAATATTTGATTTTATATTCATATTTGCATTTGTATTCATGTTTATATTAATATCTACCTACCTACTACCTATCTACCGCATCCCTTTTATAATTCTTATACTTCGCATTGTGTTATAAGTTCACCAATCCTATTTATATTCATCTATCTATTTATTATAGTATATATGTAAATACCTTTGTCAGGTATATAGATACTCAACCCCCAACCCCCAACCCCTTTCCCATCTCTCACCCAGCTCTCACCCTCCAACCTCCAACTACATATATAGTAATCGTAATGATAATAAATAGATTAAATATCCCTCGTTTTCTGAATCGGAGGGAGGTTTGGGGTATAGAACAATATAGATGGTACAAATAGAAAAATAGAAGAATGAAAGAACAGATAAATAGATAAATAAACAGATAGATAGACAGATAGATAGATAAACACATAAATATTAGATATATAGATATACTCGAGGATACACATATACACATATACACATATAAAACACCCTCTTCTCTCTTCTCTCTATATAGAAAAAAGAAAAAGAAAAAGAAAATACAAATATCAGATACCTATTCGTACCTAACTATCTATACCTACAATCTATATCTACAATCAAAAAATAATATTCCAGATTTCCAGATTTCCAGATCCCCAGATTTCTGAATATTAAATTTCAATTTCAATTTCATATCATATCTAATACTTATTTTATTTTATTTTATTTTAACCTTGGAAGGGGGAAGAAAAGGAAAGGAAAGGAATGGAAAGAAATGAAATGAAATGATGTGTGCTGCGATGTGTGATGTGTGATGTGCTGCGTATATCATGTTATTATAAGTATGAGGGATGAGTATCAGATATAAGGAAGTGATTGATTGATTGATTGATTACTCTCTCATCTCTTGTTCTGATATACATACATATAATAGAAGAATGGAAGAAAGGAAGGAAGAAAAAAGAGAGAAAGAAAACTCTCTTCTTGTCTCATCTAGAACTGCAAATATATTTTATTTGATATCATCTCATATTCTCATAGAATAACATCTCCTGTCCCTTCCTCTCCTCTCCTCACCACATATCAGCAACCACATTCCATTACACAAACAAGATGAGAAAGGTAGGTAGTTTAAATAGTATGTAGGTATCTCATTTCGAGCGAGAAAATTGTAGTCATGAATTTAAAATTAAAAAGTACCTTCCATCCCATCCCTTCCAAGCCAATCCTCAAATGCTAAGTTTAGAAAAACACCATCGTTATGTGATTGGCATAACTCAATCCATATGAATTATCTTGTACCCATTTCCATTCCCACTCCACTAAAAAATCTCTTCTCCTTTCATTTCCAGATGGCGATATCTTCCAGTTATTGCAAA
The DNA here is from genome assembly GCA_004786125.1 of Botrytis tulipae. NCBI lineage: Eukaryota > Fungi > Ascomycota > Leotiomycetes > Helotiales > Sclerotiniaceae > Botrytis > Botrytis tulipae. The sequence goes on from PQXH01000081.1 coordinate 27,054, forward strand.
GGATTCGGCGCGCAGTTACGAATTGTAGATTATTGGTCCGTCGGAAGATACTACGTCTATCTTCACATCCATGGACTATGCGAGGGAATAAATGCAAAGTGGAGATTCTTCCTTCTTTCAAATGGAGATCTTACAAGATGTAAGCAGCAACACCGAGGAGACCAGCAAGGCTGGCACCAGAGAGTGCGATGGCGCGGTTTCCGTTGTTGGAGACAACGATTGGGGCAGTAGTGGAAGCAGATGGGCTGGATCCGGCTGCTGGGGCAGAGGTGGTACCGACGGATCCCTGGCTGGAGGTAACGCCACTGGTTGCTGCTGCTGCAGTGCTGTTACCCCAGGCTGGGGCAGAGCTGATGGCAGCAGAGCTAGCTGGAGCAGTTGGGGCGGCAGTGCTAGAAGATGTTAGAATGGTGAAGATTTTATTTTCGGTGTGATGGAGATACATACCAGGTGTTGCAGATGACGGAAGAGGTGGTGTAAACTGGCTTGGAGATTGTACATGGGCAGTTGGTGATGGTGACGGTCTCACTCTGTGAAGCGCATTAGCATTTTGTCATATGGTAAGTCTCTCTTGAAACGAAGAAATGGTAGAGCGCGTGGCTTGATTCTTGTGAATTGGCCGCGCACAACTACCATGTATTCATGTTTCGGACGGGAAAATAGTACCTCGGTGGCAGTGTAAGTTACACCATTGAAGGAGAAACTGGTTGCAGCTGGGCAAACGGTGACGAAGGAAGTAACAACATCAGTAACCCAGACAGCAGCGATACTGGAGTTTCCGTAGGCAGAGGCGGAGACTGCGAGAGCAGAGATCATGGCGACGGTGGAGAATTGCATCTTGAAAGATTTAGATTGATATTATTAACTAAGTTGTTGATTGTATTGTGGTTGGATTGATTAGGGATTTGAGATTGGATTTGTTTACAAGAAACGAATGTAAGTGACCAAAAGTCGGGTATGGGGGGGATTATTGCGATGGAAAGGCGAAAAAGAGAATGTGAGGTGAGGTGTATTTGGAGTGAATGAGGTAAGTAAGTGAAGAAAGAAGTGAGAGCAGAGCAGAGCAGAGCAGAGCAGGAGAGAGATTATAATGAGGATCTTATATCGTGAAAGTGGATCATGAGCAAGCCAGGACCATGTAACTTTATTATACCTATGTACCCAGGTCTGCACCGCGAAATTCTACGAGAGGAAAGAAGTGGGAAAGGATTTTACATTTTACCAGGAAGGATAACGATCTAACCTTTTCCATTTTGAGAAATATTGGAGAAATATTGGAGAATCATTTGAGAATCATTGGAGAACTTTATCACCTTTTTCTCAACTTTATCCGTCGACTAATGCCACATGGAGTTTAGATCTCGTCTGGACGATGCAGGTACGCACGCATTATGATTGGATCAATGCCAACATTAATTTACGGAGGAGGACGAATGAGAAGAGGTGGTGTCGATCATCATTGGTTCCCAGAGATCAGCCAAACACTTGCACAGTAGTATTATGGGAGAAATGGATTGAAATGGATGGAAATGTTTGGTCTTGGCAACACTTGGATAACTGGGCACAAGAGGGACGATTTGATAAAGAGTGGTGTGGTCTGTTTGTGAAAGGGGAGGGAGAAGGAGAGAAGGAAGTAAAAGAAGAAGATTTAATATAATGCAATCAAGTAAGTTGACTGTCAAAAACGGTAAAAGAAGGTTGTCTATCCGTCTGTCATTCTTCACTTGATTCTATTCACAAGCATTTTCCTTGATATCTTTATCGATTTTACCTCCGATACATGCATGATTTAATCACATCGAGATAATCTCATGATCAAGAAGTAATATCGTTAATATCGTTAATATCATTATTCTCTTCTACTTTTCTTATTGTCGTATGAATCATATAACCAATTGGTTCATAATTCATCAATTCAATCAATGAATCATTCATCATAGAAGAGATGGATATCTGAATCTCCCTTCCTTTCCCTTCTAGTAGTGACCTGATATGATGTGGTTTGCTCACCTACTATCGTAGATCCCTTACAAGTTCTTTGGTCGTGCAGTAGCGTCAGGGGTAAACTTACTCATTAGTAGACTAATACCTAGGTAGATATACTACCACCCCTTCTACCGACCAACTACCACTCCTACTCCTAGCCATAACAACTTCTACCGGTAACTAATAAAGATAGTATATAACGACTACCAGACAACTAAAGATAAGCCAATTAATTCAATATCAGAAAAGGTTAAAAAAGTTTCATCATGATGCGAGAATCTAACAAAAAGAATAGAATCCCCAGATAGAGTAGAAATTCATTCCTTATTACATAGATACTCGTTCGTGACCGCTCCATCGCCTACTCGCTCGCTCACTCATCAACTCATCTCCACTCACCAAGAAATCAATATTCCAAACTTTATTATTGAAGTGGATCGAACAAGACTCAATTCTTTTTGCCTCTCATCTTCATTACGAGGTAATGTATTCCGTTCGTATACGAAATACAATCACAATAATACTTGGCCCAATTCTCTTGGTTCTTTTAATTTACCCAGCTCCAGCTCTCTCACACACACGACAACATTACATTTGTTTTCTTTTGCAGCAAAACAAACAACCACAACCACAACCGCAACAACGAGCTTCTCCCGCATTAACCTTGCATTAATATTAATATCACTCTCCTTATCATACTTTTCATAACCGTTACATCACAAACGCCAGCTTTTCATATCCTGGATCTCACAGATCACATAGAAAATCCGGGGTGATGGTGGAAACCGAGCGGTAAGGAGCTGGTTGGTTGGTTGGCTGGGCTGACTGACTGGCTGATGAGTGTAATTGTTTCTTTCCATCATCCATTCCACGCGAGGGGTAGGATATATCTCTCTTCATCATGAATTCCAACTTCACATCCAAGTTTACAATTAAACTCCAGCCACTTCTCTCAATTCTCAATTCTAATTATCCAGCAGAAATTGCATTGTATTCATTGCAATTAGACATTGGAATCTCTCTTCAAAAATCTTCCGAGACACAAATGATAAAAGACCAATGTATCATTTGTTGTACCTGCATACAGCAATCATGCATGATTAGTTGCTGCGGGGAAGGATCTCTTACTGGGAAGATTCTTTTACTACTGTAGAGAAAAATCTCTCATGCAGTCAAACAACAATTCCAAGGATCTTATTCCTCTGGAAAAGAAGAAAATTCATGAAAGACTTAAAAATCGGTCCATTCGGAGTGTGCCAGAGAAGAATCCATGATGTTCAAGTGACATGGCAATTCACACAATTGCGAAAACATTTCGGAGTGTACAAACCGAAGTTAATTATTCCTGATTTGGTTTACTCCTGGTTGATGCAACTAATCATTTCATTTTCCGACGGGTACTTGATTCTTTGAGATGCTCGTCTTGGTATCCCGTTTCAGCCGCCTACCCGAGAAGAGATGCCATATTATGTTCAGGATGGATAATAGTGAAGAGTTTGCCACTGCAGCGCTGTACAAGATCGACGCGTTGAGAGCAAGGGGTATTTCGGCGTATGCGGAAGAGAAGGTCCAGATCTTTCGATGTTTTTTCTACGCCTTGTCTCATTGAATGAATAGAGGCACATCTAGAGCAAGTGCTTTCCCGAATGTTATGCTGAGGTGTCTATTTTATATGCAGGTACATATAATACGACGGGCTCATTCAGATGTTGAAATATGTTTGTCTGCTTATTCTTGATATTATTGACATCATTTGCACCCTTTTCTTTTTACGAATGATTTGTCTGATTGATTAATCAATCTCCTCTTCCAATCACCCAATCTCCGTTTGATGCACAACATATCCCGTTTGTTATCCTCAACCTCCTGTGTTATGATGGGTTGTTAAGGAAGCAGAGGATCTACGAAGAATATGCAACCAAGTCGGAAAATCAAAACTATCGAATCATATCACAATTTCACGAATGACTCAATCTTTGTGGAAATGAAATCGAACTATACATCTCTGGAGGTCTCTTCAGTTATCCTGCCTGTACAGATTTACACGGCATCTCGCGACAGGATAGTAAAGCAAAGCAAAACATAGATAACACAACATAGCAACAAATGACTTCATTGTTGATTCCTCTATGGACCTAGCCGTTCTTTTCGATTATATTCTGCTTCGGCCTCCTAGTCACTATCAATAATTGTGTCCAATTGTAGTCTACTTTGACTACCTAATTTCTTTTCACAATATTCTATTACTAACATATGATCATCAGTCAACATTCAACATGATGTGAACTCTCTAATTAACTACCAATACATTCGATCAATCACCCCCAATGGATAGCAAAAGTATTGGAGCGGACAATGATTGCAACAAAACAAAATTATTCTGCCATAAATCACGTGGACGGTGACAGTTCGTCAAGTTTCGTTTTGTTGCATATCTGAAAAATTGTTCGGTCTTCACTCTTCCATCCTTCCTTTTTCAAGCCAAAATTTTAAGAATTGCATCGACTGGGAATAAGGGCGGCTTTTGAGGTTATTTCCGGCGTGGTGTTTTTTTTTTTTGCTTTTGGGAGGAAGTTGTGGTTGACCAATCAATTGTCACTATTGGTCATTCTCGAGAAAAGTTAGAAAAGTACCTAGGTAGGTAGGTAGTTGGCTTGGTGTATAGACTGAGAATTGATTTGATTTGAGCTGCTAGCTAGTTGATTCACAACTTCATTTGATGGTTTGTTTTCTTAGCAAGTTTCAATATTGCTTGATCAGAACTGTTTTTCTTTTTCGAACAATACATAACCTAGGTTTGTAGGTAACCTTGGAGCTACAAAAGAACATATTCCACAATCAACTCATCTCTCTCTCCCCTCTCTCGTACAAATCGCAGTAGCTCTCGGATCCCTTCCGAACTTGTCTCCTCTCCGTCTCCGTTTCCGTATGCATCGGTAAATTGCGCGTGCGTGGGGAAGGAGGCGTGGAGGATTGTGAGATTTAGTTTTTCGGACTCCGCGGCGGTTGTTGATGTTGGTGATGTTGGTGAGCTGAGCTCAGTGGGGTCGTTTGGAGTGGTGGTGAGGGTTTGGATGGGGGGTTTTTTTGCTTCTTTTTCTTCTTCTTTACTTTCATCCCCCGTAGGTATATCATTAACTTCGTTAAATAAGTTCCTACCATCCCCATCCTCATCTCCAGAAGTCGATGGATGGAGGAGACGCGTTATGCTTGGAGCGCCAGCGATAGGACACATACGAGTGGTTCTTTCGATATATTCGGCGGGGATGAGAGGTTCGGGGGTCCAGTGGATGTAGAGGGTGATGGGGTTGCATTCTTTGGGTTTTGGGAGGTGGGAGAGAGTGGCGAGGGGGGTTCTTGATTGTGTGGGAGGAGGAAGTGAGGAATTGGTGGGATGGAAATCTCCAGGCTGTGCGTCGTTCGCGATTTCTCCAACATTCTCATTCGGTCGTGTTTGTATCTGTCGACTACCCCCCATTTCCTCATTTTCTTGATCCTCTCCCACATGTTCTCTCACTTGCTGTCCTCCATCTATCTGCTCCCTTTCATTGGCTAACCTCTCCCTAGACGGCCTTGACATTGTCGCAACTTCAGGTCCTCCAGGCTCTCGATCAACCGGATCCTCATAAATCTGGAATTCCCACCGCCTTTTCCGATCTTTCTTATCCCTTAATCCCTTGCTCTTATTTTGACCAAACATCTCTAAAACTCCACAGCGGAGGTTGGATATTCCTTCACGTCTCAATGCGCTCCCTAGGCCTACGTCTCCTACTCCACTCCCTCGATTTCCTAGTGGGGTATGAGGAAGAGTATCTCCCCCAATCCCCCCATGAAAATCACCAACATCATCAATCTCACTGCCTACAATCCCATCGCCCATTGATCCTTCTCCCCCATCCCCAATCCCTATCTCATCTCCCCCGTTAGCTAGACCCACCAAAAATCAGGAACTCCAACATACCTTCCATCCACTCGACATGTTTCTGCGCCTCATCTCTTTGCGACAAAAGAATCTTTTCGATAGAAATCATTACCCGCGCTACCAAAAAATCATAACTAGCATCGACTAGTTCCTCGGGACTGAAAGTTATAGATCCACAATCGAGGAGTGGAGTTGGGGATTTGTGGGAGGTGAATGCGAGGAGCGGGATGGTGAGGGGGAGCGAGAGAGCGGGTTGGTGGGGAGTTGGAGAGCTTGGTGGAGGTTCTATGGATGGCGCAGCTGGGGGGGTGGGTTTGTTTGGTTGGCTTTTGGATGCGTGTGATGCTGATTCTGATCTTGGTTTTGATGTTGATTCGATTTCTAGAGATGTGAGGGAAAGCGAAGGAGGGGGAAGAGGAGAAGGGGAGGGAGGAGAGGAGGGAGAATTGCCAAGATGGGAAAGCAAATTTGCGTGGGGAGAGGAAGAAGGGGATGGAGGAGAGGTTAGCGATGGTGATGGGAAATCGGATTTAGAAGGGATGGAGATTTGGGGGAGGGACATCGATTCGACGGTTTGCTCCGTGGGATTAGTGGGATTAGTGGGATCAGTGGGGTCGTTGGGGTCGTTGGGTTTGGACATCGTGGATGGAGATGATGTGGATAGACTGGAGATGTGAGTGAGGGAGGGTGGATTGAGATGATGATTTAATGAACGGTATGGTATGGGAAAGGGCGAGAGATTTATGGGAGGAGAGTCAAAGAGGCGAGTAAGAGAGCAAGAGTGGAAGAGACTAAGTACTTATATAGTGAATTGGTGTCATGATATGATACAAACTATGAGATGGGAAGAGGAAGAGAAAGAAAAGGGTTTACAAGCAGAATGATGGAAGGATCATGGGGTAGATGGAAACATCAGAAACATCAGAGACATCATTTTGATTTGTGAGGAGGAGGTCATGAGGTCATGAGGCCATGGGATCTTGATCTTAGGGTTGATCTTAGGGTTGATCTTAGGGTTGTTGTTGAGGTTGAGTTTGGAGGTGAGTTGAAAGGGAGTTGAAACTTGGAAGGTCAGTTGTGAGGTATTTATTTTCTATTTCTTTCTTATTTCTTATTTCTTATTTCTTATTTGTTATTTGTTATACTGGGTTTCTGATTTTTAAATATCGTTGTATGGATTTTGAAATTTGGACCATGATTCTCACGGGGATTTCATTCAGAATCTCAATTTGATGGATAGAATGTTTTGGATCTTTGGGTTCCTTGTGTTTCTTTGTATTTTATTTATTGTATATGTGTATGGTGTTGTATCGTATATGTAATCTTACACCAAGAATCAAGAATCTTGATGTGTGCGCTAGGTACATAGAATATGGATTCTTTGATTTAAAGTATACGGACTGCTCTCACTACTTTCTCCTCTTGAGGGGAGAAGTGGATAATCGGGGTTGGGGATTTGGGATGGAGAGAAATGAGATGGAGATAAAATGGGCATCTAGTCTAGGAGTATTGAAACTTGGGTACGGCGGGCTTCTTGAGGATGGTTAGTGATGGGTTTGATGGATTTTCTTCCTAGATATATAGATATTGATGTTTATCTCAATTTCCATCATGGAAAATCAGTACGGTGTCTATGGGTAGGTATGTGTGTATGAGTACGCAAAATCTCAAAGTTCTGAGTGAGGTGAGGGATACTGGAAGTATCTAGAATCTACAAAAGGAAGATTGGAGATTTGTTACTATTGACTAGGTATTGAATATTACGGCATTCTCGTTGATGGGTTTTGGCACTCAGAGTCTCGTTTTGTGTGGTTATGTTTTGTGTGGTTATGCGTCTATGCTATTCTTACAGTCACCGTGTACAGATAATGGCCGATCACCTAAATCACACCAAAACTCACCCTTAAAACAACTAAATTTAGATAGAATTTAATCTGAATTATTAATATATACTTATATAATCTTTTTAAACTTTAATTAAAGATTTCAAAAAAAAAGTCAATTATTTTTAGGATTTTTTTGATGATATTATATAGCTTTGAAATACAATAATTTAGAAATTCCAGAATTTACTAGTAAAATAAGCGAATTCTAAAGAACTTTTATAAAATATTATTTTAATAATAAAAATCTAATTATTCAATTATTTTTAGAATCTGAAAATCGAAAATATGAATTATTATTATATAAATAATATTCTCTAAAAGTTTTATTAGAAAAATAATATTATAAATATTAATAAATCATTATATAAAATATAGCAAATCGCTATTTTTTGGTGTGATTTAGATGATCGGCCATTATCTGTGCCCTAGTACTGTACATGCTTGTCTGAAATCTCGAGAGGTGGTTGGAAAGTTGGTTGGTGAGTTGGTTGGTGAATGGTGGATGGAGTAGAAGTAGTAGATTCTAGAATAATATCTAATCTTACATGAGTGTCAAACAAACATACACACATGCGAGCAAACAAACAAACAAATATGTAAATATATATATGTATATGTCTCATAGAAGAGGTTGATTTACTCTTATGATGGATGTAGAAACTCTCTTCTTTAATATTCTTCTTCCGAAAATTTGGGAATGAGAGTTTGGAAGTTTGGTTGGAGAAGGAGAAATAGAGATGTGAAAGAAAGAAAGAAATCTATTTGTCTCACTAAAGCTGATTCGATCTCATGATGAATGTGGAAACCTTTTCTATAATGTGTCTCATACTTTTTTCATTTCATTCGGTTTCTTACACCTTCCATCTCCCAAAATTAAACTATGATAGAAAGAAAGAAAGAAAGAAAAAAGAAAAATCATGTTTGTGGAGAATCATTGTATGGTAGATATACAGGAAAACGTGTTTCGCTTTCTGCACCGCACGGAAGCGAGAACAAAGGGGCTTGCGGATTAAAAAGTTGGAGATCCTCACTCTTTTTAAATGAGGAGTCACAGGTTTTGGTTGGAGTTTCCTCGATTGCATTTCTTGCTTTCGTGTAATCAATCAATCATTCAATCATACTCATTCATTCATTCATTCATTCAATCATCACCAGAGAATCATTTCCTCGATACAGAAGTGCACACCCGAAACTACGTTTCTCTCTCATACTGCATAATTTGGCTTGGTTTGATGAGATTTATTGAAATAGAAATAGAGATTGCGAAACGAAACGAAACTTAAGGACGGTAAATACGAAATCGAAAATTCAACAGGTCACGCGGGCGAGGAGATGCGTTTTCCTCTCTCGTGGCAACGGGTTTCGTGCTATCGATTGTGGAAATTGGGATTTGTGGAGGGAAATTCGAAGAGGGGGGCGAGAATGAGAGCGTGGGTTGGGAGATTTAAAATTGGAAAGGAGGGTTGGAGGAGGAAGGGGGGGTTTGGTGTTAGGAGACGATTTCGATTTCAACCTCGTTTTTCGTCTCGGTATCGATTTCCATCGCGAAATCTCAAATCGTCAACTCGTAGGTCTGCGAGTCGATGGTCTTTTGAAAAGTTTAAAGAGGATCTGAAGGCTGGACGTCCTTTCAAATTTAATCTCAATCTCAAATTCAAGTGTCGAAAACGAAAACTAAATCTAGAACGAAGACACGAGTTGGTTATTTCTGCGCCGATTATGAATACGTCTCATCCTGGACACATTGATGATTTGGTAGATGTAAGTAATCTCGATCTTGATTTCCATCTGAATATTTCGTTGACAGTCTGATAGACATCATTAACTCCATTAAATCAGCAAGTGATCCCCGGATACCAGTATCCCTTTTCTCTCGCGCCGGAATCATTTCCAGAAGTTTTTTACAGACTTCATCGAACGGAGAATTGGATGGATATCCACTCATCCCCTGCTACTCCTCTCTTCTCCTCCCAATCCTACAATCCATCCGAACACGGCTGGTCCGCGAAAGATACACAGACTCCGCTTCCCAGCTCTCCGAGAGAAATCCTCGCGCTGGTACGAAAGCATTTCTCTGAGAAAAGCGCGTATGCATCTACACCCTCGAATTCCATCTTTGTCCCCGGGGTATGGAGAGCGGGAAGGAGTTCGAAGGTTAGTTTGTGGGATAATGCAGAGGATGCGTGGGAGGAGGGGAGGAGGATTGGGGGAGTGGAGGTTTTTGAGGTGGGTGGGGTGGTGTTGAGGGAGAGGGGGAGTGTGGTGTTTTGTTTGGAGGAGTTGTTGGGGAGGTGTAGTGCGTTGTGTTGGGTTACGAGGGGGAGGTATGGAAGGGTGGGTTCGGGGGGGAAGGCGAGGAAGAAAGGGAGGGGATGGGGATGGGGGAGGGGAGGAAAGAGAGAGGGAGAGGGGTTGAGGGGGAAGGCGTATTTGGTTGTGGGGGTTATTCCTGGTGAGTTTCTTTTATCTTTTTTCTTTCTGCATTCGTGCGTGCGTACATGCATGTCTATTTTTGGGAATTCAAAATGGAAATGGAGTCGGAGAGAGCAGAATCAGCTGAGATCCCAAATGATGTGATTCATCAACTCCTTTCTCAAATCTGGCTTTCAGATGAAAAAGCTTCGATTATATGGATGATGCAGGGAAAATACTAACTTTACAGGTACACATAATCTTCCGCATCCATCTCCCATTATTCCTACACCAAATACAACAAACACAAACACCGACCACGCATTTGATACTCAAAATGAGGAAGAAAACGTTACGAAAGAGGGAATGGCAAGAGTTTCCTCGTACTCTAGTATCTCTACGTATGGTCGAAAAAATTCTGGTACTGTTGGAGAGTTTGATTTTGGGTTTGGGCTGCAGCGGGAACAAGGCCAAAAACAGATTCGAGACATCTCTCTTTCCCAGATACCACGTCCATCCTCCCATAGCAAATATACAAGTCTCCGCGAAAGAAAATACAATCCTGGGGTCTTCAAGTGGACTCTAGAAAATCCCCACGCGAATGATATACAAGAGTACGAGATCGAAAGAGATGTGAGGAGATATACACAGGGAATGAAACGCAATAGCGCGTTGAGAAGAATGGAGAAGATTTCGGAGGATATAGGGGATGGGGGATTGGTGGATGAGAGTGTGGGAGTGGAAGAGCGGGGTATGGATATGGAAGGCGAGAGGGAATGGAGTTGGGGTGAGGATGTGAGGGAGAAGGAGAGGGAGAAAGAGAAGGAGAAGGAGAAGGAGAAAGATTCAAATTCAAAGAGGAGAATTATATCAACAGCGAGAATTACGAGGAAAGGAACTTTTGGTGAGAGGTTTAGAGAGAAATCGGCAGTTCTTCAAGATGAGGAGAGGGTTTCTTTACGGGGTCGATCGTTTACATCGCATGATTTCGATAGGAGTGATTGTGATGACGATGGAAGGGGGAGAGTGGAGAGAACTCGATATATCGATATGGGAACATCGATTTGTGATCGTATTCTTGGTGAAGAGTATGATTTCGAGGATGGTTCGAGCGCGGGTGGAAGTATTTCTGCGGTTGCAACGAGGAAGAAAGCGGGGGTTTGTGAGGTGTTGATGACGAACGATGGATGTGATGATGATGTGCGGGAAGAGAGTGGAGATGGTAAATCTAGGGGTATGGGTATGGGAGTACGTGGGAAGAAGTTAAGAAGGGAAGAAATCGATTTTGACTACGAAAATAGCAAGGAAAGGGAAAGAGAAGAGGTATCTCTTGATTCACGTATATCCTCTCTTGTCGGTACGGTGTATTATGATAAAGATATCGAGGAGGAAGAGGATTTGGAGCATGAGGATACAGATTTCGATATCGATCCTTCCGAGCGAGCAAAATTCACCCGTCCTCAAACCGCCGCAAGATCCATCACAAATTCCAAGATCCCGATAGAGTATCCAAAATCTAGAAGACCGATTCCCGGAAACACGATATCGAGGGATGCTACTAGAGATAACTAGAGATACTTATCTCCAAAACGATAAGCAGACAAGAAGATGGGAGTATGAGATGGATGGGGAAGGATTGGTTGATTGAGTTTCTGAGGAACGGGTTGGAGATAATTGATCAGATTGGAAAGTCAGGGGCGTATGGATATAGATATGGATATGGTCTGGAGAGATGTAGTCAAGAAGACAGGTTATAAAGAAATAATAGATATGCAATATCCCGACACTTGGGAATCTGATTTGCTTACTTTCCCGAGGTCATCTCTAACATTGCATTTCCTTTCCGCACTGACCGAATTCCAGAGTTGGGTAGCATGGCACGTCTTTCCCAATCGAGATGAATATACAGACCCACATTTACATTTACATCCACATCCATCTTCAACTCTAATCTTAGAATCGAAATGGAAATGGAAATCCCCGAAAATTAGAACTGAAATGAAAATTTTTACCCCTTTAAATCCATTCGCATTTTCTCTATCTATGTCTACAACGACATCCCGAAAATGCTGTGTAATCGAGTGGGTAGATCTATGGGTGATTATGTGGTAGGTAATTAGTGAGATGGATGGGTTGTGGGAGGTGTGGAGGAGGAAGAGGCGGAGGATCGTGGGGGAAGAGAGAAAAGAGAGGGAAAACAAAAACAAAAGCAAAAGAGAAAGAGAAAGAAAACAAAAAATAAGAAGGATATTCGATAGACTTGGAGAAAAATTCCAGACCTGAGTAGATGGAGAAGAGGATGGTGAATAAAGAGTAGACGAAGGAGTTTGAGAAGAAAAAAGGATACTGGAGATTTCTTAGGAAGGGGAGAGGGAGTTAGTAATAGCACGAAGATTAAGAACGATGATGAATAATCAATAAACTCCATATGAAAACTGGGAGAGATGAATAATTCATCAATCCAAATAAGTTAACTCATCTATTCACTCTCTCCTTCTACATCTTCACTTTGATATTCTCTCTCTCTATATCTTCTTTTCGAGATCATAAATATATAATTCGATATAGTAACAAGTATCGTAATGTCAAAAACAACAACATCAAATAAGGTTAAACCCCACGCACAGAATATCTCACTTATCTCATCTTCATCTCTATTGCGAAGAAAAGAAGAGGAGAAAAAGTCTTCCGATTAAGATTATGGAAATCAGCATTTCATGTAGTTGATACATTATTTTGTTTTTCTGTAATCTTTTGTGATGGACTAGTGTATCTACAGAAGCGCTTGCTTGGTTGAAGGTATATGTAAGAGTATTTATGTTCATCCTTGATGGGATGCTCTCTCTTAGGAAGATACTTGATGGCAGATGAGAAAACGTGAATTTTATTGATATAGTTATGGAAAACAGGCAGAGAGGAAAGAGGAGGAGAAGTGTGTGGTCATGATGAGAAGCATCGTCAAGAGAAGAATGAAGAATAAGGGACAGAGAAATCAGACTACAAATTAACTGGAAATTCATTTTCTCCGGAAGAATGTTTCAAATAATATCTCTCCTCATCATGTCTCCCCTATATCTCCTTCCTCCAATTCTTCCACTTTAAGCATACTGCAACCTGTCACTGCTATACGCTGGCTGCAAATAGCTCCAATCCCTACTAAACCCAAACCCACTCTCATAAACCCCATAACTAACCAACTCCACACTATCCAACTTCGCACCCTCATCCTGCATCGCCCACAAACTAATCGCCAACTTGTTCTTTCCCCGGTTATTAATGATTCCCGGTGGAATAGGGAACACTGTTTGCGGTCCGATATGTGGTACGTATTTTCCGTATTGGTAACCATTAATCCAGAACATAACTCTGGCAACAGTGCCCGCTGGTGCGGAAAATTTAATTCCAAGCGGAACATCGAGATCTGCATCGAGCGCCAAATTGAAAGTTGTAGAATACCATGAGATTCCAGAAGTATTCAGACCAACGAAAGGAGTAGATTTTGAAGATAAAGAAGGAGAAGAAGGTAAATGCCATCCGAGTCTCTCGCCGTAGAAACCGCCCTCATTCATAGGACCACGTACTGCATCGATATTTGCGCTACCTCCTGCATTCCCTTGTATTTTCCAAAGTTTGAAGCCGGTGGAATTACTTGGTTTTGGTAGGAGAGATGCGCCGAGGATACCACGGGGATTTTCCACTCCTTTCGCTGTGGATGTTTCGTCGTGTCCGTGATAGTCTACTACGACTGTGACAAGATTGTTGGTAAGTCTAATAATAGAAGTGTGGGCTGAGAGATCGAGGATGGCAGTGGTAGTTGTTGCAGTCGCATTACCAGTGTTTCCACCAATCAAAACACCATTTAACCAGGCAGACCATCCAAATGCTAAACCTCCCGATGCGGTGATATTGATCGATGTGTAATTGGAGCCGTCAAAATATCCACGGTAGATTTTGGGTCCGGTATAATATCCATAGTCACTTGAAAATAAGACAGGGAGAGTCGCTGGAGCAATTGGACTCAATGTAGTTGTTTTGTTACAAACAGTCCATTTTGAATCGTCGTACGAGATTTCTTTTTCCGGAAGAGAATTCGCAGATTCCCAATTGGTTAATTTTGGCAAGTGAACAATTCTACCTTCAGTACCAGGAAGTTTCGCGATGTATGAACCATATTTCGTTTTTGTTGTGAATAATGGAAAGCCATTCCATACAATTATCTCAATCAATTCATTTCCGGAAAAGACTTCAATATTCGTGGTTTTGTCGACATCGCCAGAAATATTAACCACCCCAAAAGACGTGGTTGCACTTCGTACAAGGTATGGTCCTAGAACAAATATTTGTTCATCTGGCTGGACATGAGGATTTGACGTTGTCGCTGGAGCCCAGAACTTCCATGCTGAAGGTTGATCGAGTAAATATACCAAAGCTCCATCGGAGAATTTGACTACTGTTTGACCAGATCCTTGGGTGTATGTAAATGTTTGTGAGCTCGAGGTATAGTTGGATGTGGAGTTTGCTGCGAAAACAGAATTTCCATAAACTTGATAGGTCAATTTTTTGTTAGTTTTGAATGCGAATTGGCCAACTTGTCCTTCTTCGAGATACAAAACTAAAACGTCAACATCGAATACACCATATGTAAGGATATCCGCGGATGCAAAAAGGAGTGTATGCTTTCCGAATGTATAATCTGTGACAAGAATTTTACTTTGACGGCCATTTAGATTAACATTCGAAGCAGTCACTGCACCCAAGGATGTATTTAGATATACATCAAACGTTACTGATGCTGTTGAGCTGGAGGTTGCTTGTTGGACTGTTGTAAATCCAGCTTGGGTATCTGGGTTCCGCAAAACCCATGACCAAATACCAGTTGAAGATACCTATTATTCATCAGTTTTGTTTCTTTGTATGTCTGTCTATACAATGAGATACGTACACTATATCCAGTACCATTACCGATCATATCTGTTTTGAGCAGATCAGTAGAAACTCTGGTGAAAAGCGCAATAAGTTTGGTCTGGGAAAGTTTGTCTCGAATTTGACGAGTTTCCCTAAGAGGAGCTGCGTAGTCGTAAGAACTGTACACCACCGGAGCTGCGGCTATTCAGAAGATTAGAATCAATTCATTTGTGTTGACAAGGCACACTCACAATGACCCCAGTTTGTACCACCCCAAGCCATATACAAGCTCATAAGAGTTGTTCTTTGCCCAATGTTGTTCTTGTAATAGACGTCTGCAAAAGCAGGTGAAAGTTCAGATTGACAATCGTCATAAAAGCTACCACCCCAAGGAGTAAAGTAACCACTCTCAAACTCTGGAAAGTAAGTCGGTTGTGTGTAGGAGTAATTTGAGAACCATTGATAATAATTTCGAACAAGATTAAAACCAGAGGCAGGGTTAGTACATGACAATCCACCGGGGTCTACATTATTACTGTGTCAGCTAATTCGCAGGAAGAGAAGATAAAACAAGAGCCAAAGATGCATTAAGCATCAGCAATGTAATGTACTCACACGAATCTAAGCCATAAACATTCACAGCGCCACCAACATTTTGATAATCGGTACTCCACGATATGCTTCTTTGACCCTTCTCATTATGACTAAAAGGGACAGTAATGCCAGCATCTCGAAACGCAGCTTTAATTTGCTCCATGTAAAGTACCAAAGAGTTAGTCGCTGAGTGAGTTGTCTCTTGAAGTTCATTCTCAACCTGGTTGAGGATAACAGGCTATCTTGGGAGTTAGCACGCGTTGATCTTTTTTAACACATGTGATGAATCTTACTCCTCCATTAGTGATTTGATTCTTTGCTAGAATTTCTCCAATCTCCGTGATCCATGGAAGCCAGGATTGATAATATACAGCATTATTGCTTCTTAGCGTCCCCAGACTTCCATCGGAACCCCATAACGCGAGACCTCCACCATTGGTCTCAGCGTTGCAATATGGTCTGTATTAACGGGGAGTCAGTAAATAACTCTTGTTGATAGGTATGAATGGAAATCAGGAATACGAGGAGCTAATCGCGTGCTAATTCGAACACTGGGAATGAGAATTTTAATTAGTGAACCAAATGAACTTACCCGGCTCGAGCAATGACCCAGATTCCTGCTTCCTTTGCATAATCAAGAACTCTTTGAACATTCTTGCCTGATGTTTCAAAGTCAAATTTTCCTTTTGAGGCCTCGTGATAAGACCAGAAAAAATATACACTATACTAGTTAGACAATTCAGGTTGAGCAACATTGATCCTACCTAATTGTGTTGAAACCATTCGCTCGAAACTTTTGGAAGATATCCTAGACCAGCGTAAGATCTCTGTAAGATTTGGGGGGGGAAGCCACGTACGAGCCATAGTTCGGGAACGGGCATCCGTTGATAATGAAACTCGGCAGAGCTTGACTGGCAATTAGCAAGAATTGAATAAAAACTTTGAACAACCTCACAAAATAAACACTCTAGAGCCATTGACAGTCAAACTATATGGATCCCATTCTACAACGTCGGTCAATCCATCATTTGTAGCAGCTCCACCCCACAACAGGAGACACAACGTCGTGAAGATGTTTAGTAACCTCATGATTTCACTTTGTGTGAGCAAACTAAACAACAATTACATAGTAAAACTTTTTTCTTATATAGCAATTTGAAAATAGCATCATTTAGTAAACAAAGCTTGTGATCCAGGGGTGATGGTTCTTGCCGACGCACCCCGCAATCCGACGGCTCGGAAGATATTAGATTTCCAGCAATCAGAAAGACAACCATTGTGGATTCCTCGAGATCCGAAGCCATAGTGGAGATAGCACAACGTTTTTGTTTTTTGGCTAATTGCATTGTTCAAATGATGATCTTAGATAGAAGGTTTTTCAAAGTTTTCTTGTGCTAACATTTGACATAACTCGGCGAACTTTCAACCGAGCGGTAATGTATATATTAGTCGGGGTGCAACAATTTGATATACCCCGACAGGCACAACAGGTACCAAGACCTTAAGTAGCATCTCGGCTACAGAAATTATGACATATATTGTTCCGATGAGGATGAATCAAAGAGTGATGATATAATCTACCACTTGCCTTAACTGATCATCATAGATGTGATCTTGGACCGAGGAGGTCTAACAGGAGGCTCGGTTCAAAGGATCACACAGATTGAGGATGGCTTAACAGAGTCATATCAACGAATTCAAAGAGGTATGCAATGTCTTTGGCAACGATCAAAGATACTGATTTGACATATGTCGCAGACTTGTTGTTGACTTGCCGCATTGCATTGCACCACTACCTAAGGTATGATCAGATTGTTCAAGGATCAAATCTATTCCGGTAAGGCCGGTAGTAAGAACAATTTTCCGTGTCACATGACTATCTTGGCATTCATGATCGAGATGATGTAATGAAGCACGCACAGCCTCTATCGGCAGCCACAAAGCCGATTTCGATTGTGCCATGTTCCCGTCTTGGTATGAAGTTGGAAGTTGGGATGAAAATTTCTCGTGTAACAGAAAGGTTAATCCTCGAAATATTCATCAGCTGAGCTGAGGTGAGCGGCTCCCGGCAGCTGACTGGATATTGCGATCATGTTTTGTATTTGTGACTCAATCATCATTCACTCCTTCATATTCCATCAACAACGTTTTCTGAGGGCTAACTACAAGGCACAAAAGATACTACGCACATAGAATTGAGATTTATATTTCGAAGAGATATAGATAAATATTATCAGTATGGTCATCCTCGGCGGCCTTGAAATCCTCGCAGCAGGTTACCTTCTAAAACAACATCTCAAACACAAAGAAGAGAAGCAGCGCCTCGAGATTGAAGCTTTGGACCTCGACGAGCAGTCTTATCGCATTTATTCTCCTGATCGCGCCGGTCCAGGACATCGAAGACGGAGACAATCTCGCGACCGGGAGTACGATCGTGCTTATGATAGGGATGCGAGTAGGGATAGAGGGAGAGAAAGAAGTAAGGAGCGCAGACACAGACGAAGAGAGTCGCCAGAAAGAAAATATACATATGACAAAAGGGAGCGGGATTATCGAAGAGATGATAAAAGGAGAAGCAGGGAGGATCTGAGATATACCAGTTCGCCACCACGAAAAGGCTCTTATGCGCCGCATCCAGAAACGCAGATGCGACAACATGCGCATTCACCCGTTGGCGCATCCTCAACCCGATGGGTTCCTCCACCACCTCCTCAACAACGTATGAATAGCCCGCCTATCATCACTACCTCTCCTCCTTTCAGCCATCATTCTCAACCTCATTATCCGCCTTATCCAACATCAAAGCAGCCTCTCCACCCAACATTTGCGAATGAACCATATGCTTACCCGCCCGAGAAGCTACCCGAGTCCATGTTGAGGCCTGGTGCGCCCACTCGGGGTCGCTCATCTTCTGCGCCGGGCGATGTATATGAGATTCCAAAAGCGAATACCTCGAGAGTTAGGATTGCGGTTCCGGGAGAAGATGAACTTACGATTCCGGGCGAAACACAAGATCCGCCACCTGCATATGAAGAGATTGGAGGAAGACATTAAAGAGGTTGATATAGACACCGCTAGGCGGGTCGGTTGCAATAATGATCATGTATGAATTTGAAGGAAGCTTGGGACTTGGGGTTGTTCATGCGATAATACTCGCATCATGTGGATTTTGGTTTATTGACTTAGGTTAGGAGTTTAGTATGTTTCGGGATATCCATTGGGACAGATTCATTTCTGAGGAAAAATATCACACGCGATCATTCGTGGATCGATTAATTTCGGCATAGCTACTCGGTGCCGGTCATCGGTCTGGCGTGATCTCAGATCGCTTATAGGATATGATACATCGGAGGCAAGAGCTTCATCTCATTTTGGAAAAAGATTAACAAGGAAATGATTTAGTTCTTTTCGGTGGAACATGTGTCGGTACTTAATGTATTCAGTATAATTTCTCTTAGTCTACAGGGCCCGTTGTGGCTCTCACTTGACTTCACCGTGAACTCCTGACTCCAATCATCTCGGCTCAATGACGTTAATGGCGAAGATATAAGTATAACCCCTTCTATTGTGAGCCCAGCGAGGTCTAGCCTCGCGATATATAATTTCAAAATATCCAGTTGCTTATCATGCCGGACGATATCTTTTCATTATATTTCATCCCTAAGCACCTGTTCCGGGATCAAGATGACCTGAGGAGCTCTTCACACAAGGGAGTATAACCTCATTGCCGCATTTTGGCATTGCCAAGAGGAAGTCCTCTGTGGAACAGTTACCCAATTTGATCGGAGCATTAACCCATTGGATCCCTGCTTAAGCAAGTCGGGATATATCACTTCAAAGTGGTGTCGTATTGAATTCGAAGATTGTCTGACAAGCAAGGCACGGGTTTCATGATCATGCAGAATCAATATACTACTCTGCAACACCACCCCTATGTCTACGTTGAGAGGCGGAGCTGTTTCTTGAGCTTATTAAGCAAATAAAGTCAAGATGACCAACACGCGCTGTTGGGGGCAAAATATAGTCAATGCCTGGGAAGTCTCAGATCTTGTCTATGCGTAATCATCCGATGTTGATACTCGGATCTACCCGCTCGAGATAATGTCAGACGGCGAGATCAACCTTAATAGCAGGACAAAGTTGTCTCAAAATATCAGAATCGATACTCAAGTTTACCATTCAAGTGCCATAGCGAAGATAAATATATCACGCACATATCCAAATAACAAAATTCGCGTTTATCCCGTCCATTCAAATGTCGAGAAAAATCGGAATCCTAGCGAATTTCTGCTGCGAGACTAGAGTAGTTCCAACTTGAAGGATTGTGATGAAAGCCTAGCTCGATAGGCAGACTCAAACTCATTCGCTGTCACTACACCCTCTTTTTTTTTTGGCACGTTACGGATATTATCAACCGTCCCACAGGAATCAAAAGAAATTTGTACATGAATTCATGAACAACTCAAGTATTATTGTTCTGGTTCTTTCTCCTTTAATATTCCACTTTTGCTTTAATCACTCGTTCGTTATGCTTGGGATTCCTCATACAATAATGAGAATTTTACGTTCGTTCTTTGTTTGTTCTTGTAGTACACTCTCCCATCTCCTATTTGCAAGTCGAGCAATCGCAGATTTTAAAACGACGAATTGGAATCCAGTACGAGGAACCGAGTTTACTATTGCTTGGAGTGGTACTAGTGATGCTGGTTTAAAAAATCTCACATTGAACGATGCGGATAGTTCTGGAAACGAGTTTGCAGTTGTGGAAAATATCGCTAGTAGGTTCATATTCTTATAATCGTATCTGTACGCAAAGATGAACACTAATCATGACAAGCTGGTATTAATGGAGGTTCATTTACATGGTTACCATCAACTTCCATACCAGATGGGACATATGTGATAAATCTTAACGAAACGCCGAATAGAGTCAACAAGAATGGTTTGACTTTCATTGGAAAGTTGTTTGTGCTTGGGGATGCGAATGCAAATCAAATTGTTGCAAGCGAGTCGGAAACTACTTCTGCTGTGAAACAGGTGGTCCAAATTACGACATCTGCATCTTCTACAACTTCTCAGCAGCAGAAAATGACAGGAGTATTACCGGCTTCGACTACTGATGCGGTTACTTCTACCGCGGCTAGCTCTACGAGGGTTGAGACGAGAGCTTCGGAAAGTACGGACATTGTTTCTGCGGCATCTACTTCTGGGGGAAGTTCTTCGGAAAGCCCACAAGCTTCTACGATCTCTAGTATACTATCAGCCTTGAAAACAATAGTAGGTCACTTCCAGTTATGCCTTCTATCCCCTAGAGCATAATTAATATGAGCTAGTCCATATATTCACCTACATCAACATCAAGATCAAAATCATTCACATTCATATCTCTATCCACCTCCCTATCCCTCACTACGACCTCAAGCCTGCCCTCAGCCTCAGCCTACTCTGACTTCCCTCAGTCAACACCGACAAATTACCCTATTCCACCAACCACAAC
Source organism: Botrytis tulipae (assembly GCA_004786125.1). Taxonomy (NCBI): domain Eukaryota; kingdom Fungi; phylum Ascomycota; class Leotiomycetes; order Helotiales; family Sclerotiniaceae; genus Botrytis; species Botrytis tulipae. The sequence goes on from PQXH01000081.1 coordinate 48,256, forward strand.
CCCATCCTTACCCTCATCCGCCCCCCTGAACCACCCACAACCAGCAATATTTCTCTCTCTCATCTGCCTCCCCCTCCTTTTCCTTATCTCTATCTATCTTTTCCATCGTCATCGTGAACTCCAAAATCTCAAATCGAAATCAAATGGATCAAAATTAGAAGATACAAATAATGGTAATCGATGGTACAAGGAATGTAGGGCAATTACAGGTGAGCAACTTTCTACAAGAAATGCATTATATAAACGAGAAAAATGGTACAAATGGAATAAAGGAAAGGGAGAAGATAGGGATGATGTAAATGAAAAGATGCATTGCGACGGTCAGAAAAGAGGTTGGGTGATGAGGGTTAATAGTCGACCGGTGGAACTTTTGAGTAATGGGAAAATGTGGTTGTAGAGATGAGGGGGAAGGCGGAGGAGGAGAAGGATGATGAGCAGGTGTGTTTTAAGTGGGTTTATTCTATGATAGTAGCGAATTATTTCTCCTGTAGGAGAGGAAATGGAGGAAATGGAATTTGATGTATACTTTTTTTTATCTATTTGACGGGGGTTGAAGTATGAAGCCTGTAGTTTAAGGCATAAACGTTGAGGCCATCCTATCTAACAGTAAAGGTTCTAATATAGTAGCAAAATGTATGAATCACTAATGCTAAAGAATCATAGACTATTATATAAGAACAACTCATGAAAAGTTATTTGTAAATTCTATTTGATAGTTCAAAGAGTGATTTTCGAGATTCAATTTTAGCTTACAAAACATAATACTTGGATATGAACGGAAGGAGCATATACCCTTCATATCATCACGTGGACGACAGCAGACAGTCTTTCTGCTAGTTCAAGAGACTCAGGGCGATTTCTCGCAAATATCTGGCTTCGTGACTACACGTTGAGCATTAGATAACACACGGCTGGCTGCATGACAGCAGGAACATAGTGTTAATCGACAAAGTCCTGTAATTGGCATACTGCTGTTCACTAAAAGGATGAAGTAACTGCGAGGAAGGGTTCTTCATTGTCATCTTTTTCAATAATGACCAAAAACCTTCACCGGAATGGGATCATTTACAAAGATACACGCGCAATACCACGACATTAATGGTATATCGCCTGAAAACCTCGGAACAATTTTGATTCAAGACCCTACATCGCTCTGACTTGTATTATCAATGCTTTCTAATATGAAGAATTTGAAGTTGGCAATCTACTATTTCACATACTGGCTATACAATAATCACAACTCGTCTTTTGATTGTCGAGAAAAGCACACGATTCTTTTTAATCTTTCACACAATGTTCTCATCTGGGGGGTTTTTTTGTCAAGGACTTCAACTTTCATTCGATGATTTCTGAAGTATAGTATTTCAAGTGCGTATTTAGATTCAACAAAAACCCTAGTTCCTCCCAATCAAATTCAAAAGCTAAGCAACCAAATTTCCACGAGCTTGAAGCACTTCTACTTCTCCCGCTTCAATGACAAGATGGAATGTATCTTCGTCGCCGTCCTCGACTTTTTCTTCGCCAGTATCGACTTGAATGCTTTTTTTGGGAGCTGCTTGCAGATGACCCTTGAATATAGCCTTGAAACCCGCCTTGACTATAGGTTTCAATCCCTCACGAGAATCAACACACGCCTGTGTAAAAGCCGGTGCTTTGCCGCCAACCCCAGCAGCCTTTGTGAACTTTTCCGAATTTTCCAATAGCTCATAAGTGACAGTGAAGCCAAAAGCCACAAGAGGTCCGATGACGGGAATGAATCCTAGTCCCACGGCGATAAAGCCAACAAAAAGATCTTTAATAAACTTTTCATCTGGCTCTTCCGTCGCGTATTGTACCTTGAGGCCAGCCTCTTTTCCCTGTGCAACAGCCCAATCGATGGATTGAGCCATGTCAATATCCGCGATAACTTTTGATCCATGGACACAACTCCTGTCGAACAAGGTGAAGGCAGCATACATATCCTTCCACTCTTCGGTACGATTTTCGTATGGAACCAAAAGCTGGCATGCCAACTTGAAAACATCAATTCGAAGTGTCCATTGAGGCCGCATCCCCAATCCCGTTGTGTCATCTGCCACAGTGTCTTTGGCATAGCTGACCTTAGCAAAAACTGGACTTGGTGCTTTTCCATCAGCCTTAACATAGCCAGGTGTGAGTCCAGGTTCCTGAATAAAAGGGCCTTCGTCTCCGGCTTCTTTGGCTAGGTCCCACAACCTATTGTTTACTGCAACAAGTTGATTCATTTTTTTACCCCAGGCCCAGTTGTGATTTCTTACATTGTTCCAGTCATTGGCGGCTTTCTGGACTTGGCTAATCGTATTCCAGCGATGATTTTTGAGAACATATGATTTTGGTATCCCCTTTTGACCACGGACATCGAGACGTGAGAAAATTGCATGTCCCTTGTTCCGAGGATGAGCAGTAAAAGCGCAGGGAATGTAGATGGCCCTGATAGGGTATGTCAGATCAACCCAGAAGAAGCGTTCCTCTTTAGTTGGGCGGGGAACTGCGACGTAGCAAACAGCGGCAGAGCCTGTTTGACGCCACAGCTGACCACGACTGATATTGCATTTGAGGCGATATGTGCGCTTGATGTCCTCGGCGCTAGGGCCGTACATTCTGGAAGATTGGGAAGTCAGTATTGCCTATTGAAGCAAGACTTGAGAGAGAATGAGAAGAAAGAGATTTGCTGGGAAGCAAAAGAAAGATACATCTTTATTATCCATCAAATGGATAACGGAGGTTGATATTTGGGGAATATAGTTAGAAATTAAGAAAGCGCTTGGTCAGCGTTTTGTACTGACGCGGTCATAAACTCATAGCGGCCGTACCCAGTGCTGGCAAGGCCACCCGGAAAAACTTGTGGTCCGGTTCTTGGGTGATTGGGGTACCTCAATGGCGGAGGCAACATGTATGCTTCGTCTTCTGTCGCGTTGTAAACGACTTCGAGAAGCATCCAAGAATAGAAGTCTTCCGGCTTCGAGCCATCGTAGCCTGGGCTCTTAAGACTTTCTTTCAAGAACCATACTATACCTTCACGAGGTGCTGCAGCCATTTGTGTCTTGATTGAAGGGAGAATAGATGTGTAATAGAATACAAGTCGAAGGAGAATGTGTAGCTCGCAGTTCAGGTGCAATATATCCGTTTTTACAGGAAATGTTTACGATATAAGAAACCACAACTAACCGTGGCATTAAATTCGACAAAGGTTCATGCTGCAATTGGCAATGTTCTCGTGCCTAATAACTAGTGGCGCTTTTACACAATATGCTGTCGATATTGATTATTCCGAATTCTGCGACATTAGGGTATCGGATCTAGTCACCAGCTACTATGAGGTTCCACAGGTGTTTCCCCGCATTAGTAGATCGGCGTGGACGCTGCTGTCTTTACCTGGTCCTGCATTATTTCGTAAAAGTAAAGTGTTTCATTATCGCATTTCAATTAGGATATCTGCATGTAGATCCTGAAAATTTGTCCATGTCGACTGCGTTCAGCTACCTCTCGTAGGTAGAAGGCTGAGCTAGATATGAAGCAGCGTAACGTACTTTGAACACTCTCGAAATCGGTTTAAGAGAGACGGAAGCATGGTGATCGGCTTGGCGTCGTAACTTCACCCTAAAAATCCAGTGATCAGGAATTTGCTAACTCGGTGTCAGGAAGCAATGATTTCAGATCGAAATCGTAAATTTGGGATATTGCTGTTCTCAATTGAAATTAATTGAAATATTTAAAACAGACTTCATAACTCTGCGGTATATTCGGAATATCTGTATAATTGATTCCGGTATAATGAACTTCTACTGCACCTGACTGAGCATTGCTGCGTCGCTAGCGCTTCAGCTGGTACAATTTGTTTCCTGCAGCCACGTTTGCTTAAAATGGTATTTGGCAATCAACTTGCATTATTTAGCTTCCGATTACACACCAGTGGAGCATGGTTATCGAGAGGATATGCACAACATCAAGTTAGTGTTGCTCAATCTCGAGTCAGCTTCGAGCTGAGTATGTGTGTCTTGCTACGTATGGATAATTGTGCATCTGGGCAATATATAGCTACCACAAAGGCTGACTTGTTGTCTCGGCTGCAAAGAGGGGTTTGCATATGCTGTTCATCATTTGATCGTTTTGTATCTTCACGTATGATGATCACTTCCCGCTACCTCGTTTCTAGGTACCTTGACAGAACGAACCCCTCATTTCTCCCAGCAATAGCATCCGAGTATGATACTCTTCCTCTGTATCCGATATATCTTTGAGGAAACCCCCAACTTCTACATGCTACTGTACTCAAGCCGTCATTCACCTATATACGAAATTCCCCGCCTATACATTAAGTTTGCTCATCCCATCCTTATCAAGCCTATACACCCTCCCCCAGCCCGCTAAGCATTTCAAAAAATAAACGTAAAAAGATAAAACTCGTCACAATGGTACGTTTGGCATCTGCAAAAACGCTCTTTATGCCTCTTATCATTTGGCTTATATCATTCCAATTAGTTTCGTACAATCGACAATATCGCGACAGGAACTAATCCAGACGATCGAGTTAAGAAACTCGAGGCACAGGTTGCACAGCTTCAGAAGACGGTAGAGGACCTACAAAAGCGTGTGGTAGAGATGGAGAAATCTGGGGATGTGGAAGAAATCGATCTCATGAAGGTAGGCTCTCTTATATCTGAGCGCCTTTTTTTATATACCACACTAACTCTACTCCAAAAGATCCTCGAACAGGCAGGCTTTGATACAAGCGTACCTGACTCTGAGCCTTCTGCTGAAAATCCAGAAGAACTCAAGATGGAAAAATGAATGGTCTTTTCACTTGAACGTCTGGTTCAGGAGCTTGATGAGAGGCATGAGGATGTACTTCAGGTTGGAGCTTTCGCCTCACATGTACACATGCATCAGTTATGGAAAGAGTAGCTTCTTGGCCATCTACATGATGAAGCAGACTATCGGAGAACCAATTTGAATGAATTTATGCCCATTATGCCATACCACTCTCTCAGAAACCCAATCATCATACTGTAATACAAACCACCTCATCATGTTCCCCACAACTTTTCGATTGTGGGGTTCGCGTAACCTTGACTAGCTTCGTGTCCGCCTTTCACGAACGACGAAATTCATTCCCCACGCTTTAAAAATGTCACGATGAACAACACATGTACTGTCTTTTGCCAAGTTAACTCGTCGTACTCTGATAGAAGTAATACTCTCTTGAATGAACCAACTTTCGTTTTTGCTTCTTGAACTCAAGGGTACGTTGTCTTGTTACGCGATATTTAGAAAAGCCCCCGATTTCAACTCCCACCACTCCCCCTCTCCATAGCTGATTTCAGTAGTATCAGTGATCCTATCATTGCCATCTCTGTCAGTGTAGTAGCCATCAGCTAAGAAAGAAGTTAGTACTGTAAGGCTGAGGGTACTCATTTCTTACGAATGCAAATCGAGACACCCAACTCATAGTTATCTCCCAGCAATCGATAAAATTGCTACAAAACAAGGGTATATAGTACAGTCTATTAATTCGGATTTTTAATGTCGTGCTGGAATAGCAGTGCGTGTGGCAACGGTGCCATAATTATTAGCTGAAGAGAAAAGCAACGATGAGGCTGAGGTTGAGGCTTCTTTCCCTCGGGAAATAGGTGTAAGCGACGAGCTGATAATGTGGGGGAATCAATTTAACGAATGTGTATGCTAGCTAGCCTATTGGTAATTGGACTACAGTAGAACTTGATTATACCGAAATAAAATATTTGATTAATCGAATTTGATATAAATAAGATTCCGGTATAAAAAATGATAGTCCAAACATCTCCACCAAAATTTATATCCGATTTTTATTCTAAATTCCAATATTTTCGAAAAATTATCATATAACAATATCCAATCAAGTTTATTAATAATAATAAAAACTTATTAAGTTAAATTCACCACCAAAATTTATACCAGATATTTGAAAAATCAGTCCAATATTCCAGTTTTGCCTAAAAATCCAATATTACCATATAAAAAGTGGTCAAATTAGGAAATTTTTCTGGTATAGCCAAGTTCTATTATAGAGTACTAAAGAAATATCCCTTGCATACTCGAAGCGTGAAGCCTGTATTTTGAGGCAAAACTTATGGGGTCGAGCTATCTGTTAGGTGATTACCTAAGGCAGGTAGGCAGTATATACCTAGGTAGGTACCTCCATAGCTGCGTGCTAGTCTCAAATATTCCCTTTAATTCATATGCATCAGTTATCACTCTTTCACATCGACTTCTCGAACCAAACTCAAATCGGACTCTATAACACGTATATATATCTTCAATAATGGCATCCCTTCTGAAATGGACAAGATCTGCTGTCCGAAGAGCACCATCTCCACCCCTGCGCTTCGCTAGCACCGGATTTGATTTAATCAATGATGCCCAAACCTTTGAAGAAGAACAATTTGATGGCTTCAAAAAAGGTTTCTATTATCCGATTGATATTGGAGACGTTTTGGTATCAAAATATCAGGTCCTCGGAAAGCTTGGATATGGCGTATCATCTACCGTTTGGCTGGCTCGTGATCTTCAGTGAGCTTCCCGTATGACAAAGGATCGTATATGAAGATTTAACAGATTAGAGCGCATAAGCATGTCTCTCTTAAGATTTACACTCGTGATGGAGACCCGCTAGAGGAATTCAAAATCTATCAACAATTAAGTAAAGGCAATCGTTTGCATCCTGGCTTTTCACATATCAGAACTGCATTAGAAACTTTCACGATACCTCGCCCTGGCGGCGACCATACTTGCCTTGTACAAAAGCTTATGTGGGAAAGCTTCAGAGATCTTAGACATCGGATTCCAAATGGCCTTTTCACAGAGGTACTTCTTAAAGGCGCTCTCAAACAATTATTCCTGGCACTAGACTATCTGCACACAGAGTGTAAACTCGTCCATACAGGTGGGAGACCCCATCATCTTTTCTATGGCATTTGAAAAGTACAATTAAAATAAAGTCTTAATTACTATGTCACTCTTACCGGATTCATTACTAAATCCCTTTGCAGATATCAAAGCCGACAATATACTTTCCCAGATAGAAGATGAATCTATCCTTGATGCTTTCACTGCGGCGGAAATGGAACGTCCTTCTCCACGAAAATTGGTCAATGGCGTAACAATCTATGCCTCAAGACAGCTGGAAGTTCCGAAATTCTTCGGAGACTCTGTTCTGAGCGATTTTGGTTCAGCGGTACAAGGTGATCTAAAAAGAAATCACAATGCGGGACCCCAAATTTACAGGGTTAGTATGATCCTGCACTTATCTTTTTGTTTATCAAAAAGCCTATACCTCAAAACATCTCGCAACGGCTCTCGTCGTATGAAACTCTGGAGAGACCATGCTAATTTCTTAATAGGCGCCTGAAGTTATGGTAAAAGCCGCCTGGAGTTATCCTGTCGATTTATGGAATGTAGGTGTTATGATATGGGATCTATTTGAGAATAAGCATATGTTCCATGGCAACGACCCCGATGGGAAAGGTTACTCTACTCGCGCGCATCTAGCAGAGGTTATTGGGATGCTAGGTCCTCCCCCGCTAGACCTACTTGAGAAAGGAGTACGCGCTTCTGAATTTTTTGATAAAGAAGGTACGTACCAGGAGAAACCATAGCCTTGAAAAAAAATGCTAATTCTCAATAAATATAGGCAAATTGATAGCTGAGGTGCCTATCCCGCAAGGCATGAATTTGGAGAAGTCCGAGATGCGCCTTGAGGGCAGGAACAAAGAAGTCTTTTTGCGAATGATGCGTGGAATGCTTCAATGGCGTCCTGAAGACAGAAAAACGGCAAAACAGATGCTTGAAGAACCCTGGATTAACCAAATGATTGAATAATTACCTCCACACCAAGGATGAAGCTGAACTTCTTGGTTATGACACCGACTTAGGGAGGGATTAACATTGAACCCGATCGTGTACAGTAATTCACCTGACGCACTAAACATGACCCTGTTGATCAAGGGACCTATTATGAGTTATCTACATGGCTAGAATCTAGTTTCGATCCACTTCTAACGACATGTACCGCGATTTATTACTTCATGCTAGGCACTATATTGGATTCTCAAAACACCAAGAACTGCTGATGTGGCAGAAGCAAGGCATAAGGCCCAATAAAGAAATGTTTAGGAGAATAGAGACAACCCTCAATGTAGATAGATGAGAAAAAGGCATATAATTGCTTGGATAATGAAGATAAAGGGCGCCTGGCTAGAGGTGAATTCATTTATGGATAACAAATATCTCTGTACATCTCGGGAAATTAAACACCTCTAACCATCGTTTGGAATTGATATTCATCCTTTGAAAGCTCATATTATGCCACATGAATGACTGCATGTATGCGTGTTGTTACTGCTTCAAACTATACACATGATAGAGTTCTACCTTATCATCAATTAATTTGTTCAAAAAGGCGCATCAATGGCAAGAATACTTCTGACCTGGTTCTACTAGTGTTGTGGGTCTAGCCCATCTCCCTTGCCTCTCCCATGTATCTCAGTCAGAGGTGTCGCCGACCTCGTTCCCTGCTCAATTTGTAGTCTTGAATATAATGTGATTCGACCTTGCTAAAATTTATCTCTTGAGTTCGCTATGAAGCTACAACTGTACAATAAACCAACAGCATTCTTTAACAAGACGTATGCTTCTACCCACGAACAGGAGCCGGTATGCAGTCTTTGGAACATCCCGTCCTAGAATGACTGACGCATAACCCTATTAGCTGACCGATTCATCTGATCAATTGACAAGACACGGCATTGATATCATCTCAGATTCACATTCCCTAACCATCCACCGTTGACTGATTCGATCTCTGTAGCGAATGAGAACAGATGCAGCCAACAGTATCACTATTGAGGCTAGATACCCGTTCACCCACCCACCGAGCTTCACCAACAAAAAGATCAATTGCTCTTCTGATATAGCCGTCTCGCGTACACATACATTCCATAACTCAAATCCCCATGCTATCAATCTAGCACCTCCCCACCAATGCAACGCACATGAAAAATGAAGCCTCACCGTCACGATAAAACCCCTTAGTCTACTTCTCGGCTAGCACCCCGCACCCCCGCACTCCCTAGCTTCCACATCTTTTGTCATCACCCGCCCGCATCTAACGTCCCTTCCCAACCTCTACATTTGAAATTTCAACCTTCAAGATACCAAATTCCCGGTTATAGGAAAACCACCGTTGTTTTTACATCTTGAGATTAAAAATTTTTTCATGATGCTTCATCGTGTGGAAAGTTCCGCGTGTACTTCCAGAAAACCGAGCGTAGTTTGCATCGATACTGAATGTTGGGTGGTAGTAGATTGAGCTAGGTGCCGTATTGTATTGTATTGGTTGGTGATGAATAAATGTCGAACCAAAATTTCAATATCGGTAATGGAGAAAGAGGAAACTTGTAAACGGGAGATCTGGATTGTGGAGGAAATACAACTCCCATGCGAAGTCTAGATACTCATCGCGAGTCCTCTGCAGCAAAACTTTTAATTGTGAGCATCCCGTGAAAGATACGATTTAAGGTTTCTAGACCATCGGTAAAGCCAGTACCAATGGCACTTCGCAACTTTCAATTGTGGTAGCTGGTCTATTTTTTTTGATTATCTAATCCTAAATTGGAGACTTTATCTGTTTAATGAATGTTAAATCATTGATGTCAGATTTCAAACTACCTGATCTGATCTGACCTGATCTTTCCAGAGAAATCGCCAGCTCCAATCAGGGTAGTCCGTGCCCCAACTGGTGGCCCGCCGATCCATTTAGAGCAAGCTACCACATCATCTATGTCCATATCACGCACCTCCAGGGCTCGGTAAAGTCTGCAAGTAAAAGAAATTGTTCATATGATATTATTTATTTTTTCATTCTTCAAGATAATAATCTCATCTGATTCTATTGTCAGATTATGTTTCCATCTAACCCCATCTTTATCCTATTCGAACAATGTACGTTAAGTATTATTGGGTATCCAAACTCCCTCATGTACAGTAAGATATATAGCAAATAGATTACTAGATAGTAACTATCAAGCTCTATTGCACATCCATGTATTAAATTAACGCTGTGTAAAATCATCAACATACAACATATACATTCCTTTCCCCCACTACCCCGCCAAATCATATCTTAGATATCGATAAAAAACGCCCCCACAAAAACCATACATGTAAATGCTGTTAAAAGTGTATATTGAAACTCGTGGAAGAAAGTCGTCTTTGCGTATCTCGCTTTCTTCCACTCTTCCTTTGGTCTCGCGATCTGCGTCTTGTCATCGCGATCCAAAAGCTCTTCTCTGTCTGGCATTGTTGGTGGCCAAATTGCATAGCGGATTGGCTCGAAACAAGCTGTGAGACACATCATCCAGAGCATAGGAGGCCAGAAAGCATGGGTGAGGAGGTAAACGAGCTTTTTCTTCAAGGTATTATTTTCAGAATCGAGAGCGAGGCCGCGGACGGTACTGTAAGTGACGGCTGCAATGACGAAGAGAATATAGAGGAGATGCATGTAGCATTGACAATCCCAAAGAATAACCCAAAGACGTCTGAAGACTCCTGCGCGCGTACGTGGATCGCGCTCATTGATATCGCTCTTTTGACTACCGGAACTGGAGAAAGCCATGGGTTTTCCACCGAGCCAGGAAGGGAGTAAAAAGGACATGATGATTGTTTTGGCGTGGAAAGGAGCCATCCACAATTGAGCGCCGGAATCGCGTTGTGCCAAACGATATCCAGAGGGAAGATAGGTGACCCATTCGTTGAGACGTGTAAGCACGAGTTGGATGAAACATAATCTGATTTGCCATTTTAATTGAGTTTCGGTGTTATAGGCTACTAGTTGACCACCAGAGATAAGAACGATAGGGATGGTGAGGAGAGCGATGCACAGGAAGATTTTGAAAAACGCGTCGATGGCGAAGACGAATGCAGAGAGACGGGCGAAAAAGCTCATGCCTTTTACCAAATCTCCAAATAGACAGAATCTTAATTTGACTGCGGTTTGCAACGTTCCCAATGTCCATCGTGTACGTTGTTTGAGATGACCGGTGATGGTGTCGGGAACGGTACCGAATTGTAGGGCTTCGTGACAAAAGGCGGTTCTCCACCCAGCACCAAGAAGGAGGGATGAGGTAAAGGTGTCTTCAGCGAGGGAACCAACTGGCCAGCCTCCAATATCATCGAGGGCCGCACGGCGGATGGCATAGCCAGATCCAGTACACCATGCTACTCCGTTGGCATCCTTTGTTGGTTCCATGACGTGAACAAAGGCATCGAGGGATTGACAAAGCGGATCATTTTGAGGAACATTGTAGAAAAGCTGGTTGTGTTGTTAGTTCTCGCGCTCTGACGTTTCCGTATAATGATGTTGAGGAAAACACATACCTGAGGTGGACAAACGAGAGCCATTTTATCATCAATTACCATATGAGCAATAATAGCTCTCAACCAATCTGCTTCTGGAATCATATCCGCATCCAAAGCCGCAATAAACTCGGCTTCACCTCCTTCCAAATCGACCACGAAATTGGTTCCACCTGTGAGATTACCAGCTTTGAAATGATGCGGAACACCCTTAATCTTGATACGGGCATGATAATAGACATTAGGATATTCAAGTGAGAGTTCGTTGACAGCCTTTTCTAATTCGGGATCTTTTCCATCATCGAGAACGACAACACGGAAACGGTCTTGAGGATACTATTGTTTTTGTTAGTATTTACGTAATGGGAAGGATTTTTGGAAATTAAACACTTACGTCGCCAGCAGCAGCAGCTCGGGTCGTATCAAGAACAACATCTACATCTTCACCACAGCAAGTAACGAAAACATCAACAGTAGGTACTTCTTCACCACGAAGACGAAGCTTTGGTCGTGAACGACCGCGAATGGATAACATTTGGTACAGTTGGTGGAGTAATGCGGGACCTATTTGACATAAGTGTGTGATCTCTTGGCAAAACATGGCAGGAGAAATAAATTTTCGGGAGTCGTGATAAGCGGAAGGATTTTTACGTGAAGGAAACTGGGAATTTTCCGGCTCCAACAACACACATCAGACAGGGAGAATCGGAGGGAATGTCCAAACACAAGTACTTACAAGCAACGCAACCTTCAGCTGCAATGAAAAGCCATGCCATGATATATACCTTGTCATATGCTTTCTGAACATCAACAATGCATATGATACGGTATGCGTAGTACAGGAAGTACGAGCCACAGGCTAACAATGTGAAAAGTGGTGATAATCGATACATGTTTCTTTTCCAAGAGGGAAGGAAGATTTCGTCATCGTGCTTGTGTAGTGTTTCGATCTGATAGACAGAAGTATCGAATCGCTTGTTGAAGGTATTGAAATGTCTGACTTTTCTAGCGGTCGCTGGATCTTCCTTCTTGAATTCTTCATAACTGATAATTTCATCTGGTAAAGCTGGTGTCGGGCATGCTGTTGCTCCATCGTAGGATGAGGTATCGGAGAAAGAGCGGCCATGATTAAAGGCGTTTAACGAATTTCCATATGCTGGACCAGGCGTTGAAGGGCCAGGTGTCGATGTGCCAGGTAATAGAGTTGCCGAGCTATAATTGTTTATTAAGTTTATGTTCGATGATGATCGCAGAGTGCCGGGTCGACTGTTTTGAATGGTGTCTAGAGATGTGACTGATTCATTGTTATGGAATTCGCCCCATCTGGCTGCCGTAGGTGATGGCGGTTGAGGGAGAGATTGGAACTCTCCGCGGTCATCACTATCACTGTGAGCCGCTGTGGGAGGAAACTGTATCATCCCGAATTATGCTTCCACGAAAAATCGAGTTAACGAATGAAAATAGAGTAGACTCAAGGTTCAGAGGACGTCTATAGAAATGAGGTCAATTGACCGTGTTAGTAAAGAACCAAAAAATATGATGAGGAAAACGAATGAACCCTATAGAATAAAAGACATGTAGGCATCGTCTGATTCTTAAAGAGATGGGAATTCCGCATACACGATATCTGTGAGACCAGAATAGTAAGAGACACGAAGTGGATGTTAGTGACAAACATACATGTCCCTGTCAGAGCCTCGAATTCTAAGTGGGAATGGTGAAAAGTGTTGGATAACATCTGTACAAGGCTTCACGGGTCCACTTATACTGTTAAGATATGGCTCCGGTGGGGAACATGTTGATGTGGAGATGTTTTTGAGATGCCTCGAGATCCCAAGTCACTTCCAAGACAATATGTGGGATGTTACTACGTAGTAATGTTAGCTGTTTTTTGAGGAGCTTTCACACTGACACTTTTTCTTTCGAGCTAGTACTATCTAGGTTATGCTTTAGCATATATATTACTTAAATTATAGAGTTTTTAGTCCCTAGAATTAAGTATTTCAATCAATTGATCATGAGCTATGATAATTATTGGTATTCAAGTTTATCAGTCATCTTTGAAAGAGCTTAGGTAGAGTTTGAACAATCGAGCTGGATGCAGTCATTTGCTCCAATCGTGATGGTAGATTTTACTGGCAATGTTCGTTGAAAAAATCGCCCATGCAATAAAAGAACGCTTCATAGCCCAAGGCTTCTCTATGCTGCAGGCTGGAGAAATCAAAATTACTATTCAGAATAGTTCAACTTGTGTGGATGTTGAAGTGGAAGGTCTTGGTGTACAATTGCTATTTCAGTTCTCCAAAGAGAGAAGCAAGCTAAACCTAGATTCTTTCTCTTGGATTTGGACTTCAAGTAGTGCAGATCAGCCATCCAGGGTAACATAGGAATCCTCGACTGTTCGTCTAAAAACAGAAACGATACATGCGCCCGTGTATGTCAACATGTTTGTATGGATCTGGCAGTCACCTAAGCAAACGCCGACAAAATGGCTGGGTATAGTATCCAGGTTTATCATGTTGCTACCATGAAAGTGCAAGGAGAACTCTAGATGACTGCTCCACTATCTCTTTGATGCAGCGATACTTGAGTATGTAGTTGGAAGACGCGACAAAGCTTACTAAGTCGGAAGACGCAACAAGGGAGAGCGAGCCACTTTTGGACCCACTTCAACGCAAACCCTCCACGCAATGTGTTTTTAGTTCTCTGCATCTGGGCTATATAAATTTGACGAGAACCCCCACGGAAAATTGCCGTATTACTGCGAAGCAGGCAGAACGAAATATGATTATGGTTAAGATATCCTACCACAATCAACATTTTGAATAATATCTATGTTGAACAGAATTTTCATCCGAACTTACAAGTGCAAACGTTTCATCTTAGTGACCGGTACACCAGCGATTGGAAGGAAAGCCTTGCTTCCTGACGGTTCAAGTGGATATTACGGAAGCCGTCGTAGAATACATTCAACGCTCACAAGGTACCTTCCTGAAGCTCTGTGCGACAGCAGTTGATGGAAGTTGCTTGCAGTAGTGCGTGTAAGGTCATCCCAATTCGGGGCATCGGGGATCAAGATAAGAGAGGAATTTACAGGAAGCTCTTGTGACGAGATGCGAGGTATGTATGCAGCGGATAAGACGGTTGGTCTCCACAACAGCTCTATGAACCAAGAGAGTGGGTTGTAAGGAATCCACTCGACAGGACAAACGACATCTTATTCTGATATCCATATCCTAGATGTTAGGAAACTTTTTCCAACAACCATAGTTGGCCCGATATATCAAGATATGCTTCATGCCCGGGTACTAACCCATGATTTCGTCTAAGCTCATTTGAATCTTACTTGACAAAAGAAATTCACATCGGGGCTCTTGCGATAATGAGAGACAAGTCTCCTCTTTTAGATCGAGGAAACCCAGAGTGGAAAATGGAGATAGTGGACGATCCCCTTAATGAAAATTTGAAAACAGCATTGATTCGTAATGGATGTCAACTTCAACGATGAGATTGGACGAACTGCTCTCAACGCCTCATTTGTTTTTCCAAAGGAGGTTTACAAGCTTTGTCATGAAAGGCTCATTTGTTTCCTTTATCGCAAAGAAACTAAATGTGGTGCTAAGCGGTGACGACGCGTGGAACATGCATGGTTTGAAGTGGAGATAGGTTTTTTTTGGTCGGGCTGGAGTCTGGACATCATATGAATCGAATTTGGAGGCCTTAGAGCTCAGGGAAACAGATTCTTGCATGAACCTTAAATCTTATTAATGTAGTGGATCTCACTGGGAAGATTTGGATGGACTTTGCTTCTCTTTACCTTGAACCTTGAGGATTGAAAGATATACAAAAAGGGGACCAAAGCACAGGACAGCAGATGAAGTAAAATAAAGTACAAAGCAGAATCTCGGGAATCGGAATGAGAAAAAGATTTGTTGTTAGTCTCGGATTACATAATCTTCTGCTGCGCCTCACTTACTGGGGCTTCAAGGTCACCTGATGCAGCCAACCGGCTTGGCTGTCTTTCCTTACCCTCCATCTAACGGTCAGGAGTCATTAGTTGGAGACCAGTACCGGCATTTGAGAACATTCCGATATACATACGCATTTTTACTCAGATGGTTCCGCATAATTTACAGCAAATCGTATCCAGCTGGTTCGTGAAGTGCCCCCAGCTCCGTGTTCAATCATTCCACTCCGCCCGACCAAGGAGAATGCAATGCCTTACTCGGTAATGTCGTCAGAATTAATCAATTCCCATAGAAAATTTCCCGCGGAGCTCCTCCTTCTAGCACATCCTTACCGACCGATCCGAATAGATTTCTTAAATTAGAAATTAATGACGCTATGTTAAGGTTAACAGAGTAAAGTTTTCTCATACCGGCATTCACCCTCAATATACTTTTATGGAAGCTTCTAGGGAATGTCAGCTCATGCTCTTTATAAAAGGGAGTCTCGCATTGTATCATGGTTTATTGTATTTTGATTGCCGCGCAATTCCAAGAGTTCTGCATAGAAGGTTATGTTAATAATTCTTGAAGATTGACTTGGCAAAAGTTCGCTAGAGAAATGAAGGGGTGGTAGAGTAAATACATAGATAAGCTGCGCAAATTCTGCGAGTAAAGCCAAATCTCTGTTTTCTTGTTATTCTCTCGGCTTTGATAGGTATAAGATGAAAGGCGCAAAGTGCTAAATTCCAAAGGCAAAGGGTGTAGCCGCAAATCAGAAGAGAAAGATCGAAATCCGCCTTGGTCTCCGCACATTTTTCACGCTTTTGTTGATTAAAAAAATCTTTCAGTACTTCGGAACCTCTTTTGTTATCGACTTTAATCCTGTAAAAGTAGTCACTCTCTCCTTGATTTGGGTACCTCCTCACAGTCGTCGTTTTCTCTGAAAGCGTACCGTATTCGATGAGTGATGTCACTGGCGCTGTGAGCATCCTCAAGAGAGATCGAGTTTTCCATGTCAAAATTGATCTTGAACGGCTCCCCCTTCTTGACAGTTCTGCGGGGAGGCCGCAATGGACTCGCTGTCAAAAATTTCTCCCTCCCTCAATTCTGCTTTAAATCGATTCTATTTGCTTGGAGAACCGAGCCGTTTTAACGAATTATAAGAGTCTAACCAGATTCGCGACTCACAAGACTTTACTAACAAACTGTGATTCTTGGTCAATTTCACGACCTGGGCCACTCTATCGGTACACCCACTCACGGGCTTAGCCTCCTCGGCAGCACAAAAAAGCAGGTGGTGTCGTGATCAGATGGAGATGTTTCCACTCTAGAGATTCCCTGAGAATCGTGCCTTCAAGAGTAAGTTGCAAACGAGGCAATTCGCGTACATCACCGCTAGCTAAAACACATTTTATTCTATGAGCTTGTGAGGAATAGGTGAAATACAATCCGTCACTTTCCCGAGGATCCATTGAAATCACGAAATCGCGAGTAGCAATATTGGATATTTTCAAGTCAGCACCAAAGTTGACATTCACAGACTGTAGCCTTATATCAATGTGAGGGGTAAGTTGGTTAGCGGTTGGAAGTGTCAAAAAGGATTTGGTGCAATGGAAAATGCTCGATGCTTAGCGATCACCACAAGCATCACATCGATGTTCTTCCAGCCGAACCTCATTTCAGGATTGCGAATCTGGTTTTCTAATGGACGTAAAGGGAAATCCGGAAAGCGTTCATATGATCCCGAAACCAATCAAGGCAGATGATGTTTTCATCCCCGGAGTAATCTGTTGATCTATCTAAATCATCGATCAAGAAGGCACTAGCCACACTTTGAATGTGCGACACAAATCGTTCTCACAACGACTCCGGAGCAACAACATCAACGCACGACTGAAAACGGGAAGGCTCCGTCCAATTGGAGAGAAAAACTTCTCAAATCACACCAAAATTCGTCTCCCCCTTTCTTCAAGATTGTAATTAAGAAGCAACAATCATTCAATACAGGACTGTGACTGTACTAACTCCCTCTCAATTTGGTAAGGGCACTGAATGAGGTTGCCATGATTCAGTAATTATCACTATCAGCAAGAACCCTGAAACAAAGAATATCCTTATAAAACCACAAATCATTTCGGCACCGAACCTTAAAAATGAACATCAGATAAATTCACTCAAAGAAAAGATTCGAATTTCATGCCAAGTAGCTCACTAGTCAGGTACCGGTACCCAGAAACGTGGTGAAAAGTCCGAGGACGCGGCACGGCTTGTGAAATGGGACTAGATAATGAAGGGCTGAAAAGACGCTATATCATAAGCGACGAAAAACTTTTGCCGGTGACATAAACGTTGACGAATTTCTCAAAACAAATGACGGCGCTTACGAAGGCGTGTTTGATGGTCGACTACGAGACCTCGAGGCTAGGCCTCTTCTCGATCATTTGCACAGGACAACATTGTTTGACATTTTTGACTTGGAGACCCTGAAATTGACCAATTATCTTGGTCGTCTCTTCTTGTGGTTCTTCTGTCAAATATACGCTCTGTGCGGTGTTAGAAAATGACCTTTGAGAGGGGCGAGTAATAACAGATAGACATAAGTATAAGGTTAACCAACAAACTAGGTCTCCTAGATCAGACCTTTTGTTGGAGCTGGATAGACCTCGAGTGAGGACCTTTCACTTATAACCTACAAGGCGCAGTAATCCATATTGCAGGAATTCTTGGCCAACAATTTAGACCTATGAAAAGTCAACATATTCCGACAATTGCTTGCTATACAGAAGGTACCTAAGGAAAGTGCTTATTTCTTATCGTCTTGTTGGTTGGTTCTCTCAATTTCCATTTCCCCAGTGTCAGTTTCTGGAACTTCATCTAGTCCTCGCTCAATTGAGTTGTTAAGTCGTCTCTGTTATATTTTATTATCTTGTGTCAAGGGAAGTATCTGGTACGAGCATTTTCATCTTCAATACCTCAAGCTCCTTGAGATATTCTTCTATATTCATATTCATCTTGCTGCCGGACAGTCACAAGCAGTCATTACGTCCGTCTTTCATCATTAATAACCATCTAATAAACACTCAACGTACTGCACTCATGTCCTCATGACTTTCCAAGTCTTTCATTGCAGTTCTCACAACCATTGTGTAAGTCAATTTTCGATTTCAGTTCCCAACCACTCACTCAATCTTCATACCATCCAGTTTCTCGCCTGAATCAAAATCCATTTTTCTCGTGGATCCTTTGCGAAATGCTTCTCAAGCCTCAATACAAAATCATCATCTACCTCTTCCCTTTCCTCGCACCATCAATATATGCAGAAACAACACAAATATGTGATTCTACAAATGCAACAACAAAATCTGGAAGATACACATTCTTCCCAGATATTACAACGACTGATAAAGATGGGTATCAATGTACAGATGTGAGTCGTTTTCCTCATCAAAAAGAAGAAATAATAAATGAGAGTGCTAATTCCACCTCTCTCAAGTTCTCCCTCGCCGACGAAAACAGCGGAAGCGTAGGTTCAACAACTCAATTCAACACCACTTTTTCCTGGTCCTCCTCCCCCGATATATCGACCCCGCAAGCCTTCCCCTCCCTAGCCCTTAATCTCCCCTCCATCCTTCCCATCTCCATCTCCAACATTTCTCTCTTCCCCCTCACCAACAACTGGGCTCTCTACCCAGGCAACCCTCTCCACACCATCTCCGCCACCACCCCCGATTCCCTACTAAACGCATCCGTCATCGCAGCCTGCTACCTGAACATCTATCTCGATCTCGAGCCCTCGCTCTCCCTCGACAAACGATTCTCCGCCACCAAAATCTCCATCTGGCAAGCCAACTACGGCGGCTTGATCCCCCTAGGTTACAACGACACCGCATCCACCATCACCAGACCGGTCATAAACCTCGCGGGAATCTCATACACTCTCTACGTATCGCAAACCTCCCCCTCTACATCCTCTTCCCCCGCCTCGAATTTGAGTTCCTCCACAGTAGCAAACGATGAACCACAAGTCCCGCAAACAATATACACATGGTATCCCTCCATCAACGCCACCTCCCTCACCGCAATGGATATCTCCCCCCTGCTCAATTATCTTTGGAGAGAAGTATACATCTCGAGTAACGCGTATGTAGGATTTGTAGAGTGGGGATTAGATGCGCGGAATAGTAATGGGAATATTACGTGGAGTGTGTATGAGACGGGGATGACTGTTAAACCGGGGACGCCGGTGAGAGCTGTGGGCATGGGCAGGAGGAAAGAGGTAGGGAGGGGCGAGATGCTGGCGTTGGTGGGGTTGTTTTTCGGGGCTGTGGTGTTGTTTGGGTAGGATTGGGGGTGGGATGGAGCGGGGAGGGTGATGGAGAGAAAGTGCATTTTTTGAGTCTTGGAGCGAGAGCAGGGATGGAGAGATTTTGTGAATCTTGTTTTCTTTTCTGTAAAATTTGGTTACATTCATGAAATTGATTGTATAGTAAGTATAGCGTAAGAAATTCAAAATTCATCATGCAGACGGTTTACAGGATAATCTCACATTATCTAAGCACGAAGAAAAAAGCACAATC
This sequence comes from Botrytis tulipae, assembly GCA_004786125.1. NCBI lineage: Eukaryota > Fungi > Ascomycota > Leotiomycetes > Helotiales > Sclerotiniaceae > Botrytis > Botrytis tulipae. Next base: position 68,189 of record PQXH01000081.1, read on the forward strand.
ATCGTGGTAAATATTTCCACTCTAAGTTCCACTTCCAGTTCAAGAAAAAAGAGGGGAAACCGAGTTGAAGGAAGCGAGGTGAATCTTCACGTTGTTTTGCTACCTACCTAGTTATAGTTATTCTTAGTTATAGTATGATATCTGTGTTATATTATATACCTACCTCTCTTTGTTTCATCTCTCAGGACCTCCAGTCACATGTTAAGATCATACCGCTTTTGCATTCTTATTTGTCTATCGATAATGAAACGATGTAGGAAGTACTGGGTATGGATATCAACTTCAAAACAAAAATTCTAGATGAGCAAGTAAAGCACCGAAGTGAAGAATGATCTCATTACTCTACATCCAAGAAATCAAAGGAAGAGAGTAGGAGCAAACGCTATTGCGAAAAGACATTGAGGAATCTTATACAGGATATTTCCAAATTTCAAAATTCTTACATCTTACAACTTTTCGTCTCAATATATCTAAGCTTTCAAATGTGAAGTGTCTACCTCGAGACCACTATCTATCATGTTGAAGCTATTTATCATTTTTTTTTTTTGGAAATTTGAAATTTTATCATCTCCCTACATACACTCTTTTAAATCTTAACCTTCCTTGCAAGTTCTCCGAGGGTTTTATTCAATACATGAACCCGACTAATATTCTAGTTGTGCCGTTAGATACCCAAGTACAACATAGGATATATCTAGTAATCCAACGAAGCCACTCACCAATATAACAAGCTCTAATTCATCCGCTGATATTCCACTGAAAATTTTCCATCAGCATTGTCGCATTTTCTTTCGTTCCCTTCTTCTATCTTTTGTCATGTCTTATCACCGCTTTTCATATTCCCACATTCCAATCATTCCAAAATCGGCCATGTCCTCTCCCTCTATTTCTTCGGAAACTTAACAAATCCCATCATTCTATATTTCGTAATCGGTTCCTCATCCGCCACCATTTCAGTTGGTCTCGAGTCTCCCGGTAATTCATTTATTGCACCCGACATAAATGTATTGGGTGCAGAAGTTGCAGAGTTTACATCTGATTTGTGGAGGATAGGTGATGTGGCAATGGTATCATTCTGTAATGTGTTAGTATCATATAGTTTTGGGAGTGAGGACAAGAAAGCAAAGAGGCTTTCAAGATGATGTAGTGGGTGAACTTCCTAAGAACTCTTGAGGAAGAAGGAACAGGAAAGAATACTAACAGCTGTCAAAGGAATCTTCCTAACCACTCCCCTTTCCGCCTTTGAAGGATCAATCCATGCCATAACAATCGCGGCCTCCTCATCTGGCAATGACATGAACGCCATTGCGAATGAATCAGATTTAATGGTAAGCTCTCTTGAAACTGCTATTTTTCTGATATCCAACGGACTAGAATTTAGAGCCGAAATCAAATACAAATGCCCCTTTTCATTGACCATAGCTAACTCTTTTCCAGATGGAGAGAAACTAGCGCATTGAATACGACTTCCCAACTTTCCAGATCGATTAGGCGCGGTTCTTATATCTGTTTTTTGACCTGTTTTAGGATGGACGAGGACTGGTACACCGGACTGTGTCCAAGTCGTTATACACACCAGAACTTCTTCAATGCCCGTTCTTGACCGAAAAATAGCAGACGAGAGACCTCTATCTTCTGACTCATGTAAAGGAACATGATATCTACAAGAAACTAGTTCTTGAGATGATTGCATTGGAGTCATCCAAAAATATATTTGGATAGCTCCACTTTTGGCACTTCGGGTACTGGCTAGAAGATGCATCCCGTCATCAGAGTAGGAGAGGGTTTCTACCTCCGGACAGTCTTCGCATTCGGTATGAATGCGACTATGAAGTCGATCCTCTCTAGGTTCGGATGATTGAGTGGTTTTGAAAAAGTAGACTGTTGCGTTTGTAAAGCCTACTGCGACGGTGCTTTCGTTGGGGGATATGGCTATGCTGCTCGCCCAAAGATTTGGGGGTAAAGGATACTCTACAACCGGAGCTGATGTCTGCAAGTTAACTATTCTAAGCTAGTTTCATGTTAGTAATTAGATATATCATTAGGAAAGTACTATTGACCGAAAGGACATACTGTGAGCTTTGGATCTCGGGTGCCAATTATATAAGCTAAATACATTTTGGTTACAGATGCCTTATAACAGTTACTCTCCGTTGGGAATACACGAGTCATCGCGGGAGGGGATGCTCCCATATCCCAGATTTGTATTAAAGATTGAGTCCAGAATAGGCCATTCGTTGAGTTTTGTGACAAAGAAATATTGATTGCTTTAGCGCTTTTGCTTTTCGAAGTCTTTCTTGGTACTCGTACCAAGCTTTCTAGGTTTATTTCGTCGAGTCTTTGAGCCTCTAGTGCTGATGAGGAAAGTGATGTAGTTTCGACGGACTGTCCTGGAACAGACTCCTTTCGCGTTCCAGTGAAAACCGATGTCCATTTGGATCCACCTTTTGGCTTTTTTCTATCAGAATGGCTCTGGCCTATTGTTGGTCGGTTGACAAAATGAGTCCCGCCTTCAGAGTTCATTCCATACGGGGTATGGTCATTCGGTGAAGTATTACCAACGGAATCTGGAGAAAATGGCGTCTCGTCTGTAGTAGTAGAATTTTTCCGAAGCTCTGGTATTTTCGAGGGTTCACCTGACCTCGAACCATCCAGTGATACCAAGTCGGAAGAGGAAGAAGGTAGGGTAATAGGGGTGTCTAGTCTTTGGCTGAAAGTACCAACAGTAGGCGACACTTGAGATGGCATAGTATGAGGTAAAGACCTAGACCGATCTTGAGCAGCTGCGGAGATAAAAGTTGTCTTGTTGTGAAAGGGTGAAGGTGGTTCAGTATCATATGTGCGCATCTTCACATTGCTTGTACTTGAATTACCGTAGGCTGGGTGATAGGGGATTGCTCCATCCATTTTCGGCGGTGGAAGTTGGAAGTATGTGGGAACGTATCGTTCCAAATGCATAGCGTCTGCATGGGATTCAAAGGGCTCAAGAAGATCCCAAACTTGCCTTGCAAGCGCCATCTCACGCATTATTGTAACCGGTTCTTCGCATTGAACGCACTTTGTCTTTGAGGGTAGTCTAACCTCATTTATATCTGGGTTCTCCAACTGAGCGTAGAGATCATCGTCAGCATGCTATTCCATTCGCGTCAGTCCACATTCAGACCATTGCTCGGAACCTTCCCGAATAATTATGTCAGAAGTTAAATTCTAGTAAAATACTTGGCGTACCGGAAATTTCAGATTCTCTAGGTATCTCATCTGTGAGGCACCAGCTATATGACATTTAGAGCAATTGAGCGTATATATCCTCGGTCTTGACGATTTGGCATGCCGGCTTGGATCATCAAGAGCAAGAATCCTTTTCGTGATTTCAGATATAGTATGCATCATCTCCCTATCACTCACGCGACTTATGATTTGACGATCATTAAGTCGCAGACATAGTGCATCTATTGCATCCAATTCCTTATCATCTATTTCTATCTGCATTGACTGTCTCCTCAAATCTGGTGTATCTGGAAGGATGATTCGATATTGATCAGTAAAAGTGCCGACCAAATCTTCTTTGGAGAATCGTGTCGGGATTCGCATATTCTCAATCGCTCGTAAGACCGCATTCCTCGTTCGTTCTGATGCTGCTGGAAGATATGCATCGCGAGTTTCTCCATTTATCGTATATTGAATCGAAGCTGCGACGACGAATTGAGTAATGTCTCGAAGTGCAAGGAATTGTGCGAGCCATCCACCTCCCCCACTGCCTCCTCCTTCTCCTCCTCCTCCTGAACCATCTGCAAGTATAAGAGTAGACACATATTTTGTCGAGAAGCAATCGCTCAATGGATACTGTGATGAAGAAGTGTGGTAGTCAGTTTAGATACGTAGATTTTGATTAAAAGGTTCTAGAAGGATACTTAGAAAGCTTAGGCCTAGCGGAGCCCCATAAGTAAAACGTTGATATAGTGGCTCTTACCAATTCTTCTGCTACATTTGGCAGTTCATCCCTTAATTTAGAGGGTAAAGCTAGTGGGTTAGGCTCCGAACCCCGCAACGATTCAGTTATTTCTTTGCAAACCAACAACAAAAATGATTTCGGTCCTGGATAACTGTCAAACATATGTTCCAGTGAGCGATGAATGCGCCCAAATCTATCTCGACGAATCTTTCTCTGCAATTCGATTTTCGATTGAGATTGTCCATCGGATGGCGGCTGTGGTAATAGTTGGAGGACACGAAGCGCAGATAGTAACAGTTCGGCCAAGTACTTGTCTCTCAATTGTCGCGACTCCCATAAACTCTCTCGACCTTCGATAACAATGTGTAAGACAAATTCGATCATCCGCAGCGTCACCTCCCAGCTAGCCAGAAATCCAAGATACCATCCATCTTTTTGAAGCTTCGCAGATGGGATAGAAAGGCGTTGTATATAAAAAATGGCGTTGAGTTGAGCAAATAGCGTTATTACCAGATTTTGATAGGTTTCCTTATCGCCATCAGAATATACTTTTTCGAGGGAAAACTGCCCCACCAGTTCCAATATTATACTATCGACGTCGCTGCGCAGGGACAATAGTTTCCAAATGTTTGCTAGACGTGTAAATTGTGGTGATGCGGCCGAGGCTGAAGTCGGCATGGTGTGTTGATGGCATGAGTTCTCAATCTACGTAGTAGCTTCAACGATTCGAAGCAGTCTGGTCGCCACGTGGGCTGACTCCCTCAACTTGGTGCCGCAATAATGGCAAGCTTTGAGAGTATATCATAAGTATGATGCGTGTCAAAATGGACCATGAAGGACGAAGATCATCAACTCGATCGGATCGTATTGGGCTTGTTTCCTGGCGACCACAACCCGCGACCGTTTACAGTAGTAGCTAGGGTACCATGAGGGATAAAATGGGTGGTGGCCCCGCTGTCACTTCAAGAGAACGTTCAAGCAAGGTCTTTGGATAGGATTTTTTTCAAAAAGTACCCTTGTTCGGGAAGACTGTGCCCAGATTTGTCTCTTTTACTTGATCCAATTTGGAAGGTCATCCAATCTCAGCTACGGATACAGACCGTTTCGTCTATTCGTATCTCCTGTATACCATTGGATCATTTACTATCTGGCCACCCGGAGGGCTGAAAACCCCAACCGGTATCAGGGTTTATCATATGCAATGTAACCCACTTTAAGGATCAATGAAAATGCTGGTTGAAAGTCCACAAGGATAGCACAGACTTGGTTCTTCTTGTGGAAATCTCAGACGAAAGAACCAGCTTCAAAATAAATCTGACATTAAGGTTTTTCGGGATTGATCTTATTTCAGAACTCTATCTTCTGTACTTGACTGGTTGGTTGGTTCGAAATTTGGTGTTTTCTTCCTGTTTGAGGTTCATATTTATCCGGTTTTATACATTGTAACCATATTGCAGGAGTATATCTTGTCACGAGGTTTAAACAAAGTACTACCCAAAAGAGCGGCAGATGCGGGGGTCCCAGTAAGTAGGCATCAGCTTTGTGCGATATAATTAGTCGTTCCTTCTATGTGGTTACATTAGACCTTCCGCCCGTACAGGGGCTAAATATTGCGGAGGATTGTCTACATCGAGGCAGTGCAGATATATATGATTCTAGGCGACCCTGATTCCTTCGACCTCTTTTGCGCGAATTGTCATAACATTTTTGACTCGAAATTTCGACCGCAACACTGTTACGATGGATCATGAAAAACCTGAAGCGGTGATTCCACCGCAAATATTCGAATTCGACATCGATCAAACTCGAAGTCGGACAAGTCCAGATGCAGAGCCTAATTACCCTGAAGACCGTCGGGAACGCCGAGGGGAGAGTCTGTGGTGCGCCAATCTGTACCATTCAATCTTTGCGACCACTGATTATAATTAGGAGAACGCTTGGTGAACGGCACATCAACGTGAGTTGCTGAGCTATGGCTGAGCTATTTTTCTGTCAGAAACAATGGCTAACGACGTAAATCGTACGCCAGATGATAGCGTTTTCTGGGTACGTTCCTCGAAATCAAATTCTACCCAAGCATATAAATAACGTAATACGGCTACAGGACAATTGGAAATGGACTTTTTCTTGGTAGTGGTCGATCTCTTGCTGGGGCTGGACCAGGCGGCGCCGTCATGGCATACATTATTATGGGAACAGTGGTTTCGTCTGTTATATCTTGTTTAGGTGAAATGACTGCTCTTATGCCTGTCAATGCCCCGGTCGTAGAGTTTCCTCGAAGATTCTTAGATCGCGGCGTTGGGTTTGCAGTTGGGTGGATGTATTGGTGAGCAAACTCAATTATGATCCAAATCGAGAGGGAATATTGACGATCAGAAGGTTTGCATGGGCTGTCACTGCCGCAGAAGAACTAGTTGCTGTTTCTGGAACTCTTGGATTTCATTATGATGATGGAAGAACATTTCTAGCTTGGACAATTGGGGAAAGCGTCGACCCCGCTGTTTGGATCGGATTGTTCCTAATAATTGTTACTGCTATCAATATGTTTCCTGTTAAAGTGAGTATTCAGCAGCACCCACTAATTATGACAGCTACTGATCAAGCTACAGTATTTCGGAGAATTAGAGTATGCTTTCGGTTGCATCAAGATCATCTTTATCACGATGGTCATTGTTTTGATGCTTATTCTTGACACTAAGCAACGTACGTAAAGTACTCTTTCGTTAATTGTTGTGCGCTGACGCTCTGATAGCTAGCTCAGATGCTTATTATACGGCACCTCCAAACTCTAAATGTAGGTATTATTAGCCGTGAAGTGCTATGTTTTTATACTGATTCAATAATATTCAGATTGGTGTAATCCGTGGGGATTTTTCAACCACGCCTACTCCGTTCGAGATGAACAAGGAAACCTGCAGCGAAAGATTGAAGGGCCCGCTGGCTCATTCCTTGGCATGTGGTATGTCGAGTCACTATCTCCAAGTCCTATCGATAGCTGATTATCTCTACAGGACAACTATTATTAATGTAATTTTCTCATATACTGGAATGGATATTGTAGCAGCAACTGCAGCAGAGTCAAAATCCCTTGCTAATGCTGAGAGTATGAAAATGGCTGCAAGAAAAATTTCCATTCGTATCGTCACTCTCTACACCATGGCCATGATCACAGCATCTTTTATAGTGCCATACACTCATCCTTTCATCAATGGAAAGGGGCAGTCGGTTGGCGCGCACTCCATTTTTGTTATCGCAGTTGTCGAAGCGGGATTACCAGCTCTGGCACATCTTTTCAACGCAATCTTCGCTTTTGCATCCTTTACTTGCGCCATCAATTCTATGTATGTGGCATCGAGAGTCTTACATACTTTGGCTTTACAGGATCAGGCAGGACCGGAATTTATTGCCAGGAGATTAAGGCAAACAAGATCGGGTGTTCCAATCAGAGCGGTATTAGCAACGGCTGCTATGGCTCTAGTGGCTTTCATGGGTAGGACTGGCACAACTGCGATTGTGAGTACCTGCACCCATCCGTTTATTGCGATACAATGAAAATTAATTGAGAAAAATAGCGACTAAGTGAATTGGCATCAAACTGCACTTCATCGATTCTTATCGTCTACGCCACGATCTGTGCTACTTATCTCGGATTTTTTCGGACGTATGTCTCAATTTTATTTATTCCTCTTGCTTTTTCCCAACCGGTAGTGTTTCATTTATGCAGCCTACTGACACCACAAATGACAGACTTGAAGATACTAAACTCTATGGAAATGCATCGGAAAGGCAAGCAGCGCACTATGACCGCGATCATCCCCGTTACCCATACAAATCACACGGTCAATGGCTTAAAGGGTTTTACGGTATGGCGGCATGTATTATTCTCGTTACTTTTAACGGTGTTTCTGCATTTCTTGAAAGACCTTTTGATGTTAGAAGATTCGTTGCGAGTTATGTATCTGTATGTTTGATTTCCCTAAATCTCCTATTGACTTCGTTGGACTAACACGGAACAGATCCCGGTGTTTATTCTTCTAATTATCGGCTATAAAATTAATAAGCATGGACTGAAAATACGAAATTGGGGCCCGGAAAGATCAAATGATTTGAGAAACACGATTCAAGCTGCGAGTGAGAAGAGAAAGGGAAGACTAGAGTTTCCGGATGAGGGAATTAGTATGGAAAATTTCAAGACGTGGGCGCATTGGATGTGGGTATGGACAAGATAGGTTGTGCTGGAACACGGCGAGTGTGGTGAGACTTTTGGAATTTCGTATTGGGCTTATGATTGAATGACATTGGCTTGGGTATGGATCGGGTATGGAGAGATTATTGAGGCTCAAATAATATTGTATTATGAGTCTTGTACGGAACTACAGGATGGGAAAGAATACAGGATACTGGGATAGGATAAACCAGGAAATGGAATAAGATTGGCGTACAGGCGCCGGAGTAGGTCGACGAAAAGAATATTGCACATTATTCAGTATCTAAATCATTTGTATAACTTGGGGGGAATATTTGGGAGTGAGAACTTCCGTTAATCATGATCATTGTTTAGTACATTATCGTAAGTTAGCACATTATGCAGTGCACTGAAAATCAAATAAGCTTCAAGATACTAAGAAAACTCCCAATCAATCTTCATCAAAAACACTGCAAGCGTCACTAGCAATCGGCTCAGCCCTATACTTGTACCTTAGCCTACCGATATGTAGTCTGGCCTCCAAACTAACTCTTGCGAGGTTGAATTCGGTATATACCTTGTGTATAAACACACGACAGATATAGGCAACAACGGTAATATTATGATGGCTTGCATAATTGCACGGCATGCATGTATGTATGCGAATGTGTATGTGAATACAATGAGGAGGAGGATGTTGTGATATTCTATTTTCTGGGGGAATATTACTCACTTATTGCTTACTATATTCATCTAACTCGGCGTCGATATCTGATTATGCGTTTGTATACGTATTGGGGTGTACTGGGGCATATGTCTATGTAAGCATGTACAGGTATATGTGTATTGAATAACATCATTTGGTTTAATGAGGGGTTCATCTGATGTTTTATGTTTGATGCCTTTTTGAGTTGAATACTACGGCGGTAGGGACTGTAATGAACAGACGGGAGGAAAATAGAACGGGAAGGAGAGCGGGAAGGGGAAATGGTATGGGATGACGCAAAACGAATTGGGATCGGGGCGATTGAGGTGAGAAAAGCCGATCTTACTTATGGTAGCATTGGTAGGTGTGATTTGAAAACGTTACGGCATCTGTTAGATAGATTAGGAGAGGATGTGGAATGTGGAGGGTGAAGTGACTTTGTAGTCTAATGCGGTGTAGTGGTTAATGATGGAGTTTCTCAGGGATGAGACTGATGGTTATTTACTGGATTGGAATGATAATAGGAAGAGAATGACTGCTAGTCACTGATTCACATTGTTAGATAAGCCGTGGATCAATGCATGATATGAAAAATTAGTCTTGTGCTCCTCAAACGGATAATATCTATCAAATAAGCTAGACTTTCGGTCTAGAATTATACATGCTTAACCAATCTAGCCATCAAAATAGCAATTTCGAACTGATTCTCACGGAAAATATCCATTCACCTATTCATTTCCTGGCTGCACAACATGTGGAACTGCATAAGATAATCATGCGTTCATCTATCTGCCTTGCCGAGTCACCTCATATCGGTATTAAAATCTTACTCTACCTTTCTGCCCAAGATAAATTAAAGTCGGGGTGCAGGGGAGCCTCAAGGATAGGCCTCGTGCGCGAAGCTATGTAGTGGTATGCTGTGCTGTGCAGATAACTTTATTGTTTATTGTATTGTATTGTATTATATGAGATTATGGTGTAGTGTAAGGTATGAGCGCAGTGTTGTATTTTGATCTGTTGTGGTGTGGTAAGGTAGTAATGATAACTAATTATGATGGTGCACATGTGAGAATGCATTAGTATAACATCCATACAAAAGGCACTGCTCGTATATCTAACTAATAAATTTATTATAGTTTCGGCAGTTGCGATAATAAAATGTGTTCGCTTGTGTACGAAATTGCCAATGCTTTATCGCATGATGTTTGTTTCTCAAATGTACCGATTGGTTGTTGGGGGTGCAAACGGTAGCATTTCTTCAACTTTTGTCGCCATCCTATCGCGATCCTTTTAATTAATCGGTGATGACTTGCTACTGTAATGCGGGAGGGATTATATCAAAGTCATTGCGGTGGCTTTATGGCGTCACAACTTTGCATCCTTCAATTCGTTTCTCTTGTGTGAGAGATTAGCGTGCAGGAAAAGTGGCTTGAAGGAGTCAAGTAGACGGTATAAATGTAATGCCACTAGCGCCTTGCCATACAGGAACTGTGGTATAAGGAAGTGGGCGGGAGGGATGTGTAATTCTGATGTATAGGGAGAGACATTATGGAGATGATTAGTGATATGTGTATCATTGAACTGACTGATGTAACACGCGAATCAATCTGTTCCCTTAAATCAGCCTACACGGTGTATGTCACATCTTTCCGTACATTTGCTATTGTAAATTTGCGAAAAGCCCAAAAATTCGAGATGTCACAAATCTAAATAAGCCGAGGATAGAAAAAGAAAAAATGATGGTAGCAAAGCCACCACGTGGAACAAAGTGGCGTTTGTTACTTGCATTTATCCTTACGAGGTTCCAAGGTTGGGTAGTTAAGGGGTTGATTGGTTGAGGAGTTCAGTGAGAAAGGCAGTTGATGATTGGTTGAATTAGGATGGAATCATTTTGCAGAAGATAAAAAAAGAAAAAGGAGAATGATTGGTGTTAGATAAGATGATCAGTCGTATATGCGTGAGTTCGGAGTTGAAAAATATAGAATAGGAGATTGAACATGATTTTTTTGAATAGAGACGCAGAGAGCTAGATGATGATTTCAGGTACATCTCGCTACCTAGTAGAAGACGAAATGTGCATGCACAAAGCCTGCTTTTCTGTGAGAATAGGCGAAATACGCAGAAAAGTTAGTTTTCATGGTGTAATGAACCATAATTACTCAAATTAAACATATGGGTGTCATGACTCAATCGAGAAATGTATATGGACAGCCACAAGGAGCCAAAGTAATGAAGGAACTAATCAATATTTGCACCAAAGGCATGAACCAAGAACACTAGAACTCGGAAGCGTCGAAAGTTTCTACTGCGGCACTCTGTTGGTGACGAAGGTAGCGTAGCTCAGTGGTAAATAATCCATTGAGACGAAGTTGGAGAAATGTATTAAGGTGTGCGGGAAGGTACGTTGTGGTGACCAGAACATTCCCACGAACTCCAATCGGCTCAAGTGCTGACTAGGGAATCTCAATAGACTTTATAGATACATGTCATATCTGGATTACGCTAAATGCGAATGCCTAAGGATAGTAAGTGATGAGTCGACTCATCCACAATGGAATTCTCTTTGTCTTATAGTTTCTTCGATGACGGACAATTCTCTCGCTCTTTAACGTTTCCAATATCATCGCAGCTTGCCAGTGCCTGCATCTGATTTGAGATTGACCAGTATCTCTGACCAGCATGAGAAGTCTAAGCGAATAGGTTAATACGTTTTTCTGGCTTGACTTCCTCGAGTTAACTTTCGAGGAAATTGAGTGCAGCAATCGAACCACCGCTAAGAGTCATATAGATTATAACATAGCATCTTTTTATGGAGTAAATGAGGATGAAGCAAGAATATAGGGTAATTATTCATCCTTGAAATATGAAAAGCCGTCTCTCATAGACCGATTCTAAGATGATTCACTGTCGATTAATGTGAAGACAGACAAGTTCTTCCATTTGATCCTTTTTAATTTTTGTATTAAATTTTTTCCTGATGAAAAATTAAAGAAGGACCAAGAGACTCCAAATGCGCCCAGGATTGATCATCATTAAAACTGTTGATGTAGAATAGGTTGTTGAATGAAAGATGTAATGTGTCCAAATTTGGTTTGTTTTGAATTGGAAAATTGAATGAAGAGCTCGAGCCTCTTCGCCTAATATACTTAAAGAGGCAAAGTGAGATTAATTGTCAGCCTGGTCTGTTTTCAAGCTTTTTTGCTTGTTTGTTTCAGAATGGAGGGATTTCAATTTCTATTTGGAAGCAGGTAAATCAACAAAATAACCAAGACTGTGAACCAAAGTCAAATTTTTGATGAAATTTCTGACACTAATGGGTAAGTGAAGTCCTCCTGTCAGTTTCCTATGAATTTCCAATTCAAAATCTGCTCTCCAAATTATTTGTAGGAACAGGCTTGCAGACTGGGTCTTGCAAGTCTGCTCCTTTATCTTGTGATAAGTATTCTCATAATGTTGACTTCATCTCATTACTAAAGAATCTTTGCAAAGAGGGAAAGAGATTTGATTATCAATTGATCACCTAAACAAAATTGAATGCGTCTGTTTCAGCAGTTTCTTGGAAGTTTCCCCCGGAGACATTTGAAAGAAGACACGAGATCTCCATCCAAGAAGAATTCAAGAAGAATTCGTTTACTGATTTTTTTTGCAACTTAGACCTGCCGTGTTGAAATTCACAGTCTTCCATAAGAATGATGCACGAAGACTGAACGAGCCCTTTTCCACTTCAGTCTTCAAGGTTCTCAGTTTACTAGTTGAAGGAGCCCGAAGCCTGAGAACAATTCAAATGGCAAGATCGACAGTATACAAAAAGAGAGCGAGACCGCTGATGTCGAGGCCACTACCGCAGGTTCCATAAGGAGAGGCGAAATCGGTTGTGATGATTACTCATGTTCGCGGCGGCTGATCTGAACAAATTCTACGTTCTGATAAAGGAGTAGAACTTCCGATAATAGATGGTGGTATTAGAGAATACAAATGTGGAGTCAGTAGAGCGATTGAGGAAGAATGTCACAATAAACGCATGAAAATTGCAACGGCTCAGTATATATATGCTGAATGATAGTCAAGCACTCGGTCATCAACTAATCGATACTAGACGAATCGAAAGAGACATCAAAATTATCCGCTATAATCACTAAACACCTCGAACACACCTGTCTCTTGCCATCTGCTTTAGGATTTGTGGCTGAATGACCTCAGCGACGATCTTCTGCCCACAATTCAGACGTGCGGTTGTTAGGGTTACAGCCTGCCAGTAACACCGTGGACCCGATACCAAGGTAAGCTTAAGTCTTGAATTTCAAGACGTTTAAACATAAGTATTCTCTGGAATATCAAGGGATGGAATCCGCGTTTAAGGCGTCATGCAACCTACGGAGTAGACTCAGTACGTTCTGTTAGTAGAAGCCGAAAAGGCCATGAAGTGTGGGAAACGTATTAGCTTCTTTTGGAATATCATGATTTAGTCACTTAGCTGGCCTGGAAAACACATACAGCAGATTTCAAGGGAAGCCAATATGTGGAGCTTGCCTAGAACCAGAATGAGTCCTGCTGTCTTGGTTCAGTATTTCGATTTCAAGATTACATAGGTAGGATAGTTGCGTTTCTCTTGCCTCGGGGAATGCTCCAATTGTTAGTTGATTTCTATCGCAGCTGAGATAGTGCGAATAGATATTCTGTAGCCTGATTAGGCTCTCGATAGCTGACTTGAAAGCTCGTGCTTGCACTAATACAGTGTTGTACCTTTGAAGTTTGATGAAGCAAGCTATCTGGATAGAAGATTCCTAGTGGAACTTTTGACGTCGATGCTTTATCGACTCAGTCATGGGTGGAGATCTCTCTCTACTTCGCGAGGCTGATTTGGTGATACTTAACTTGAAGAGAAATCGGCCCGCTCATATATGATATTTTTACAGTTCCATGCAAGCGAGAAGAACCACGATCTTTGAGCACACCGAGGACAGGGATTTCGAGGCAGCTAAGTCAATCATCGACCATAGTGCCAGTTGTGGTTGACCTCCGCCTCATCTCAGAGTCTCCAGAAATGCTGCAGAATATTGAAATAATAGCCGATTTGTAGCCTTTTTCGGCGTGTTGTTGATTAAAATTATTCTTGAATTGCTCCTAAAAGCTCTATTTAGATTGACGAGATTTCCTATGATGTTAATAAATGTTTGGAAAGAGCGAAGAGAAAATGCGAAAAAGAGTTTTCATGGTGGCAGAACCTCAAAAGAGATCAATGACTTCCATAAATACCAATATGGATCGGCTTTCTCAAGGTGCATCAGACTTTGAAGTTTTGAGATGAAGGGCTCTGTCTAAGAGAGAAGACCTAGTGAAACAGAGAGCCAATTCCTCTTAACAGCTTGATATGAAGGCGCGGGCCCTTGCCTGGATCCACGGGGAGTTTTTGTTAGTCTCTTTGGCTATTTCAATCAACCGACGGATATCAGCTCCAGTGAGCTACATTCGTATCAGTACCGATGCGCTGCGAAGGACTTGAGAACACGATCCCCTTTTAAAAATTAGGTACCGCTCGGAGCCCCATATAACATGGCTCAAGTTAAAGCGTGGGTCAACTCTTGTGATTTGGTAGAACCGCTACTGAAAAGAGCGTGGTCCAGTCTCTCAATCTAGATCCACAATGAGAGTATGGCCATCGAGAAGGAAGAGCGACAGGCTGCCGCAAGCATGGCAGACGAGAGCTAAAACAAAGCTGACAGTTTAATAGAGAGACAAGATCTGTACGTTTATTACAATATTTTCGATCGAACCCAACTGATCACCTTTCGAGGTCTAATCAGCTCTCGCAGTTCGATATGAACGGTGATATCATCGGTAACCGACCTCGTCGAACAAGCCCCCCATTTAACTCAAACAGTCCTTCGCGCAGTCCTTAGCAATTCTTCCTCCGAGCAGGATGAGGGTTCCAAATAGTCGACATTGCCGTAAATAGCCAGCGCCGTAAATAGCCAGCGCCGTGAATAGCCAGCGCTCGCTGCCCATCCTACCAGCCTAATAGCATTTTTTACTGGCAATCCGATATTCATGAGTCGGTGAGCAGATTGGTTCAGGCTGCCAAAAGAGGAAGAAATCCATGGGCTCGCCGATCAACGGTGCTCAGATTTATCGAGAAGCTGGGTGGAGGTATCCGTGATGCCGGCGGTGCAAGCTCACTGTTTCTCCATGCTGGCATCCTAATTATGAGGAGTTTTCTGCGTGTGCCTTTGGTTCTCGAGAATAATTAAAATGCCAAAGCTAGCACGGCAGCTATGGCTACGTTGACGGTCGACAGCAAAAGTTATGGTATTTTTTTTTCATTTGTGCCGCTACCAAGTCTGCTAGACTGATTATTCATCTAGATCAAAGGGATGTATCCAGAAAAGCTTAGACATACCGGGGGGGGTGCTGGACTTTGAGGGGCTAAAGGATTGACATGCCACACTCTCCTTGTTTATACTCTCTTTCCAATATTGTCCACCCAAATATCATTTGCAATTCCTCTCGAGGGACCAGTGCCGGTTATTGTAGCTTGAATCGCCTCTGCGATCATTGAAGGATATTGAAAGACTGCAAAGGGGGTTGAAAAGGCTATTGTGATAGCATTTAGTTACTCGCAAAGATTAATGCAATGGTGGAGCTGTGTTCTTCGTTTTCATTGCTCTTTGAGTGAATTTTGAAGGAAATTCGTTATGTTGGTAGATTTTGTGAAAGGCTTTGAGAAGCTGATACACGAATGTGCCAGAAGATATTCTCCAAAGTTACCTTTCAAAAAAGGAAAAGAGAGGCGTTGAATAGTGCCGAAAGCAGAGGACAGAACGGAGTTCGCAGCAATTGGTGATTTTGGAAGAGAACTTTACGCATGGGCGAAATCTCAAGCTGGCAAATTTTGGTGTCTGTTTTTGCGTGAAGTATCTGAATTTCCTCATATGGTTAGTCAAATTGTTCCAGCTATCAACACAGGAATATATATCAACGTGGTGACCATCAATTGCCAAAACCATCACCATCAAACGAAAGCACTGTCTTGTTTTGATCGTTTACACTTTCCAACAACACAACTTCACATCCTCGAAAATTAATCTACACCCCGAATCAATCTCAAATACAACGGATTCAATCAAAGTCTCTCCAAGTTACTTCCATTGAAAACAAAAATGTCATACCATAGAGACGAAGCCTCTTTTCCCGCTACCTCATCCACTCCATCAAACGCTCCATACGAATACTATGGTTTGACGTACGAACGATGGTGCGATTCTAAATATCCTGAAGGGCCATTGGATATTATAAATGCGCAACTGGCAGCAGCTACTGACAGATTAGAACCAACTCGCACCGGTCCTCTTCCCTTTCCTCCAGTCACGTCTCCAGGGGGGTCTAATAACCCTCAAAATACTCCTCAGTATTTCTCTCCTCCATCATATCCACAAAACTCTATTGATCCAGCCATTTGTGATGATATCGATGACTCCATGGTCCTCAGAAACTCCAGTCCAGTAGCGGCACAACTACACGCTCGAGTATCAGGTCCTTCCAGAAGTCGTTTTTCCACTGTAGCCACGCGTCCAGCCGAAGACGCCGCTCCTGTCGGTACTAATGTCGAAGAAAAATCAGACCCTATCCGCGCTGCAGTTATGGCAAAATTAACCAGAGAAGCAAGAACAGCAACCCTTCCTCTTGACGTCCCACACCGTAAACAACTTGACATTTTAAGGGATATGCCGTTGCGCAGACAACTCTCTCTACGAGAACCAGACGACTTTTTTCATCGCTCGCGTCCTGACTACTGGGATGCAACAGCCGGATACCTAGTGGGTGAAGTAGCCCCTGAGCCTTGCAGCTACTGCAAAGCCGGTAATGGGCGATTTGCGGAGTGTATTGTGGTTCCACCTCAATCTGGCAGTGATCGACAGCTATTTGGAGGAGTTTGTATGAGTTGTGCATATCAAAGTTCGCCGGGAAAGTGTTCGTTTCATCCAAAGTAAGTTACCAATTGTTCATTGATTGACAGTTCTATAATGAGGCTTCTTTTATTCTACAATGTATTGGAAGGTTCTAACTATTTGTTTGTCGAACAGTCACAAGAAAGGGGAAGATAGAACGGACAGGGAGCGCAAAAAGGGCAAGAAGAGGACACGTAAGAGGGATAACTGATTGGCTTCCTGGTCAACTAATTGAGCAAAAGTCTTCGTAACCGATCTTGAGCTCGACGCTTCATTCTTCTTGCGATAACACTATCCACTTTTTTGCTTTTCGCCCATTTTCCTCTGTCGCCTTCTAGCCACCACTCAGTCTCCTTCGCAAATTCTCGCTGTTCTTGTTTTACAGAGTATCATCAGCACAATCTGGATGTTTCTTCGTGTCTGATGGCCAACAAGTCATACCCAAGAGTTCAGTACTATCATTTTGAACGAAACTTGGTTACTGTTTGGAGGAATAACGGCGTAACCTCATTCAGGACATCTTCCCAACTCCAACCAGTTCGATACAAGCAGATACTCTGAGGATTTTTCTCGCTGTCCTCGCAATCCCCTCGGAGATTAATCGCTATCGTTGTCGTCGTTTCATCATCTTCAATTTTCGCTGTCTACATATCGTCTGCTGGTCTTTCGTCTCATTTCCTCGTACACGCGTGTCGTCTGGCCATAGTCATCTTCTGCTGTCAACGTCTGATCCTTTATTGCTCAATCTTTTTCGTCCTCCGGTGTGTCCAAAGGTTCAAACAACAACGGCCGAACGAGCCATTTCACGAGGTGACTGGCACAGAAAGACGACTTGGCTTACTGTCTGGTTCAGTACAGAAGTGAGAGCAGATCTGCACATGCTGTGTTTGGTTACTGAACGGATTGAGAGCGAAAGTATTGGATAGAGAGATTGGACTGTATAACTGCAGGCGGTTATTTTTCTTTGTTCTCTTGTGAAGTGGAGATGATTACGTCGTTTTTTCTAGAATAATACCCTATTTGATGAAGTTTTACTCTGAATTGCTTTCATTTTGAACCAAATGTTGTTTCTGTATATACCGTGCTTCATCCGCTTTTTCATTCGGAAGATCTTGCTTTGTGTGCCTATTGTGTAGAAACTAGTCAATAAACAACGCTGAGAAAGTAGGATTGACAACTAAAAAAGAGAGGTAATACAAATCTGGAATTTGCTATGCGCATCAATATACTTGCATCATTCCTATTCTCACCATTCAAACCTCCTTTGGGAACCCTTATTTTTCTGACCTATATCTGCAGCAAGAACCATCTCAAATTAAAGTTATTTCCGATTTTTATAAAGGTACTAGGCACACTTGAAATAGTCGCTACGTGACAATCACAATCAAGCTCAAAGTTCATCGGAATATTCTATACACATGTAGCATTGTAGGATCTTCTTGATGTGTTATGATATATTGCGCAAGATAGTATCATCTCGTCAGCGCTACTACGGGAAGACTCTCGTTGTCATTTTCGACTTGATATTAGTGCCATCACTGGCTCTCAAAGTGTGTGTAGATGTTGTCGTTGTTATCCTTCATTTATGAATGCCGATCTTGCTATCATACTCCACACCATGGTCACCTTGTCCTAAATATCCTATCACACCGTGGAGCTCTGTAACTTAACGTGTGGATGAACTTATGATATCCATAGTAGTGGTTTGCGCGAATTTGATTGCTGATCACGTGGTCTTATTTGTTGACTGTGTGTATAGGCTTTTTTTGTGTACTTCACAAAAAGTAATCAGTTCCTATCAGTATAACTTCCCTTACAGATTGTAAAGCACTATCTAGAGTTTTCTATTCCTTTCTTCCACCAAAGGTGCTATATTTACAATAACTCTTCTGTGATATATGTGAAGGATTATTGTGTTTTCAATGACACTACCGCCTTCTACTCTTTTACAGTGGATAGGATTTATCTCCATAATATTGGAGGTGTTGATGAGAAGATATAATGTTGGAGCCACATTTGAAAATAATGCGTATTTTTGTCTTCTGGTTGGAGGATTGCCACGCCTAGAGACTTTTAGATTCTCGAAATCGATTACATTCTTTGGACTCTTCAGCAGCTACTACCCGGGCTCGTGCTGAGGCTGGTGCTGATCCCTATGGTAATGCCTGAGACCCAGCTAATTCCATGCCGCGTTCGAAAATGATTATCTGCGTATTCAATGTCATACCCGATCCAAAATTTCTGGAAGCTGGTTTGTAAGAGTTCTATCCCCTGCTTATTGTACATTATAATGTTTTGTAATAAAATCTCTACAAAAATAATATTTTTTTATATAAATTAAAAAAATTTATAATTTTTTTAATTTAAAAGAGTTTATTTTGAAAATTCAATTATAAATAATTAATATTACAAATTATTTTAAAAAATATATAATTTATTTTTTATTATTTTTATTAAAATATTATATAATTTTAAAATTAAGAAAATTAATTTTTTCTGATTTATAATACTTTTTCAATACAAAATAAGCAAATTTTTCGAAATTTTTTATATTTTTAACTTTAATTTTTTGTGAAAAATATTATTCAAAAAATAATTAAAAATAAATTATATATTTTTTTAAATATTTTAAATAATTCTCAATCTTTTAATAATATAATTTTTAGTTTTTTGTATATAATAATAAATAAACTGGGATATAAAAACTGAATAATTGACTGTTTTAGTTGGAAAAGTGTTATATGTGCTATGAGCAGGGGCCAGAACTCTTATATAAAATGTCCTTAATAGGGCGCCGATGATGAGTATTTACAGACCATCTTAATTTTAGAAAGTTTATGATACACTATCGAAGCCTTGCTGTCTCAAACCGAAACCTTATAAAAAGTTTAGCCGAGAAGCTACTGTGCTGGGCACATAACTAATACGCTCGGCACATCAGAATCGACATTCAAATACACTCGAGCCATGAAATCTCGATAAAGTATCTTTTCAAACACAGTGTGATTATCAATTATCAATTCACCACTTTAGATGTAGCCATTGAGAATGGAGAGATTCGAAACATTGACTCATTTTGAATCTCAATTGGTATTTCGATGAGCAGCATGCCGAACAAACATGTTCCACTTACAGAATTGCCAGGGTTTCTTCTTTCCTGGTCTACCTACCCCTCAGTCACACGCACCTACCCCACTTTAGTCTGAATTGCCGAAACGTCCCTTCCCCAGTTGTTCATTAGTCCACCATTTCCCCGGATTTAATCTAATCTATGATGTGTTATCTAAGCCTCCCATCTTCATAATTCAACAACAGATGCCACGTTACTCAATAGTATTACATGGGATATATATAAAGCAAAATTATAAATCTATATTGTGAACTTGTTCGCGGCTTCATTGAGCTTTGAAACGGCTTTTAAAAGTCTTTTGACATTGTTTTTATCAGTGCGATACAGAGAATTGCTTGAACACCTCCCATGTTCAAATTTCTACTCGAAAATCTCTATTCATTTCAATTCTCACCACGATGCCGGACCTTGAAGGTCGAGCTCTCTTCACGGCCGTGACATTATTAACATGTCTTGGGTTTTTGCTCATAGGATATGACAATGGATTGATGGGAGGGTGAATTTTCCTCCATACAACCTCAATGCATCTTTTTGATCTTAAAAGATGCCATTGGACTTCCTTTAACTAACAGATCATGGCAGACTCGTTAATGCAACAGGGTTCAAAGACACATTCGACAATCCTGACCCCACCATCGTTGGCCTGATCGTCGCTATATATGAAGTGGGGTGTTTCCTTGGGAGTGTGGCTACATCTTTGTTTGGAGAAAATATTGGAAGGAAGAGATCAATCGGAATGGGAGTAGTGATCATGATTATTGGGGCACTACTGCAAGCATCAGCATACTCGAGAGCTCATATAATCGTTGCACGAGTGGTTTCTGGTGTTGGAATGGGATTCATAAATAGCACTGTTCCTGTTTTCCAAGCAGAGTTCAGTCCCAAAGTAACAAGAGGATTGTGTAAGGAAAATACTTGATGTAAAGGAGAACCACTATACTGATCATTCCACAGATGTCTGCATGCAGTTATCGACTTTGAATTTTGGAATATTCTTAGCGTATTGGGTCGATTACGGCTTTACGCAATCATACACTGCCTCGTTTTCTTGGAGAGTACCAACGATTCTCCAATGCATGTTCTTAGTACCAATGCTTGTTTTACTCGCCATAGTTCCTGAATCTCCTCGATGGCTAGCTGCGCACGAGAAAACCGATGAATCCTTAAATGTCCTCTCTCGATTACACTCATACCACATGACAGAGGAACAAATAAATTCTTTACACATAGAAATTGTCCGCACTTGCGAATTCGAGAAATTGCTGGGGACAGGCTCTTGGAGTGATTTGTTCAAAAATGATGCAATTCAATCGCAACGGCGCTTCCTGATTGCATGCGCCATCCAATCTTTCCAACAGCTAGGCGGGATAAATGCATTGATATACTACTCCAATACTCTTTTCTCGACATCTCTAGGATTCTCGGATCATCTCAGTGCGCTTATGTCTGGGTTTCTCCAAACCTGGTTCTTTGCCGCGAGTTTTATCCCTTGGTTACTTATCGATCGAATTGGAAGGCGCCCTCTACTTTTGTCAATGATTACGGTCATGTCAGTAGTAATGATTGTACAGACGGGATTAATTTATAATGTGCAAAATAATACATCAATTGCCAAAGGTTGTGGTATTGGTGCCGCGGTGATGTTGTTCATTTTTGAAGGGGCTTTTACCATTGGATTTCAAGCGACAGTGAGTAGTGTTCACACTTTTGATTGCTACACGAAAAAACTCGCCAGTTTCAAAGACGCAATTTTTGACAGCTCCATACCTCAAACATTCTACCTACTCCATTGATTCTACTTGCCATTACTAATCTTCACCGTCTCTCACTCTTAGGTCTGGGTCTACCCGTCTGAAATCCTTCCTCTTCGTCTTCGCCAACGAGGCTCCTCGGTCTCCACAGCATGCAACTGGATTTTCAATTACATGATCGTACAAATTACTCCAATTGCATTAAACAATATAGGGTATAAAACCTACATAATATTCGGAGTACTGAATGCATGCTGGGTTCCAATCATATATCTCTATTTCCCCGAGACCAAAGGGTTGGAATTAGAAGATATTGATAAAATCTTTGAAAGGAGTCATGGAGTGATCGAGAGATTGAATGGTCCAGAAGGAGAGGATGAGGAGTTTGAGGGTGTGAGTGTATTGAATGGGGAGGGCAGACATACAAGTTCCGAGAATCACAGTGGGAACATGAGTGGTAGTGGTAGTAGCGTTGTTAATCAGAGGAAATTGGGTACTGATACTGGGAAAGGAACGAAGGAAAAAATAGAGCGCGTGATGAGTGAAGAGCATTCTTAGATCGGTAGGTGCTGGAATGAGTTTGGATTTGAAAACAAGACTTGAGTCTATGTATACTTCTCTGAATATCGAGCGAGTAGTTGGAATGAGAGGGGGGGCTTTTGTGCGAATACCCTGTTGCGTTGTTAGGACTTTGGCGTTGAGGTTTCATCATGCGATAGGCTCCACAATGAGAAGAGCAGAGATGAGATGAGGCGTGTGAAAAATAGTGGCGGCAAGAATTCGCAAGACTATTGATTTCTTGAGGCAGTACTGTATAGGGAAGTAGTTGAATTTCGTAGAGCCTGAGAGAATGAGATCTTACCAGAGGTTTTCTGACAAGGCTATCTCAAAGAAAAGAGTTCAAGCTCGTCTACTCCATATTAAGCTATATGTTCAATGTGTGTTGCTGATTATGTATTTATGAAGGATTTTGATACCACTTACGCAAAGAAGCTACACTTCCTTACGATATTACTTATTTTGAAGGGTCAAAAGGTTTAATCTTATATCTGAACTAACTCATGTCCTCCTCGGAGGAAAAGAGGGTTGATGAGGAGAACTCACGTAGCTAAATTACAATAACGTGCGGAGATTTTGACAGTTTTATGTTATTGTGCTCATGTTGTTGATCTTTCGCTAGGTTACAGGATAAAGTCTGTAACAAGTTCAGGGCATAATAGTGTTTCTGAAGAGGTTAGACTCGGCAGAAGTTTTATATTTCGTTGGGAGTAACATGCTATGAGGTGGCAGTGCGGATAATTCAACTTTGTGAAAGCGTATATTCTTTGATTTATGTTTAAACGAGTGATTTTCCTATTATTCGAGACAAAAACATTATCTTTGTGATTATTTGTATCCTGCCTCCGGCCATTCCTCTCCATACGACTTCATAAGCTGTTTCATTGCTTCATCACCCTCGGTAGTTCCTATGATATTGTCCATTCGAAATTGTCCTCATGAATGTGGATTGTTTATTCAACCGATGCCGAGTGATGCTTTGTACAGAAGAAGGAAGATGTTCTGCATAATCGAACAGGCGTTAGGAAACAAACTCGTAAAGCAGAAGTCCATCATCTGCTAATAAATATACATTAGTAATATTTTTACTACTTAAGAGTTGAGAATCCCTTACATTAGACGCAATGTTTGCACAACAATGAATACACAAAAAGCGACAACCAATACGACTATAAGTTGAACCATCAATTGAATGAATTGGGCGTCCTTCCTTTCCTTCTCGAGAAGTTTCTGGCGCTCCTCAATATACATCTGTAGATATAGTTGACGCTCCTCTATAAAAATCTTGAGATTCGCTCGGCGCTCCTCGACGTACATCTGTAATTCTGTCTCTCGGTCATTCGTGTATTCGACAAAGCCTTCGTCTTCTCTCATGCTTGCGGCGAGATCTTCGATGATTCTTTGGGACTCTGGATCGAGTTCCAGATTTGGTACGTTGTTGTTCATCTTGTTGGGTGGAAACGATGGTTTGTCTTTGATTTTCTTTTCGAAACAGCGAGGAAGAGAGATTCATTTATGTTTCAAGGGTTTCGTAAATCAGGAAACTAAAAAAGAACAAGTGGTTGTAATATTTATTCACTAAGTTACGAGAGAATGAACACAGACGAATGTTATCACGGTTTGTTGAATTTGAGACTGATTTAAATATTCTATAAAATGAGTCAGTACAGAGTTGATGTGATAGTTTCATTTCATACCTACGGATTTCAAATGTCGGTATAACCACAACATGTGCTAGAAAGGAGAAATACTGAAGCTAGCGAAACGCAAGCTTCCTCAAAACTATCCTGTCTCTGGGATTTCCTGTCTTCCTCTGCCCAGATCCATCCACGCCTATCTTTGAAATTGCAACCAAACGCTACAAAACTAGCATCCCACGAATTGGCACATCTTTGAACCTCAGATCCCTAAGTTTTGTATCGAATCACGTTTTCAACCCAACCAATACCATCAGTAAAATTCCTTATAGACCTTTAGATATGAAACACATGTGCATTTTCATCTCACAGTTGACAATTTCTGTTTCAGATACTGAAGAACATCGTAGGCAAGCGAAGAATACTTTTATTTTTACTTCAGTTCTCATGTGTAAAGCCAGCTACTTATGTTGTATCTACTTGGAAATATCCAATGCATTTACGTCTGGGTTACCGAGCTAGCGTCGTAAACATGAAATCGATCTGCATTCTGTATTGTTTGATTCTATTCTAGACTAGATATATCTGAGAATAGACGTCAACATTCAATATAATTTGTGTATGTGCAGAAGGTCCCTTGAAATATAGACAATGAATGCAACGTATGTGTTATTACCAGTACGTATCAACTCCGTGACAGCTATGCTCAATCAGGTTATTTCCGTGAAGCGTAGCTCGTCGAGAGGAACTCAAATGAAAGTTCATGATAGACATCTCATCCACTCAGTCTTTCATCAAATCTGGGCAAAATTTCGACTCTTCACTCAATAGCTCACTGTCGTATACTCCTCCGTCTGCCTTCCCGAGAACATGTACTTCTCCTAGGATATGTGCAGAATCAATTCATGTGAAGTCCTTTTTTACCACCGTTTTTCCTGGCTAAAAGTTTAATTTGTCTTCTCTGCTTCTTCCTTTCCCTACGAGTGAGTTTCTTTTCGCAACTACTATTACATTTGCGACTCCATTCTCCGCAGCAAATTTTTGGAATATGTTCTTGCAGACTCTGGACAGTTGGCGAAGAGGCAGGTAGTGCAGTCAGATCGGGGTCTTGATCGAAGTTATTCCAGGGCAACGCGCCTACAAGCAATGTGCTAGACGATGAATTTTCAGTCAGTGGCTCTCCAGGCGACATTCTTCCTGCTATATTTTCTCTCCCAGGTTGTAAACCCTCGATACCATGAAAGCCGCTTGGGTGCAAGAGTGGCTGGACTAGTTGATTGTTAGGAATGAGTTCCGGTCAAAATAGCTAGAGGGACTCACCGCGAGATTGTTCTTGGTCCAAGGTCGAGCTCTGAGTGACAGGAACTTCTTTATCCTGTCTCCCGACAACCATGTCTAAGCGACGCGAAGATGTCATTAAGTCAGCACCGTCTCCAGAGCTTCTCCTCTGAGGATTGTAAGTCCCACGCTCCCTCGCATTATCCCCCAAAGATCCGGTCAAAGTATTGTCGATTGCGCCGCCCTCATTGCTGATATTTGACACTCCATCACCGAACGAAGACGAATTTAAGTCACCATCTGGTGTTGTTCCGCTTCGAACTTCCGGTTCCCATGTTGGCATGTAGTCAGGATCAAGATCTCGCCGAGCCCTTCTATTTGTTGGAATAACACGGCCAGAGGGTGACTGCAAGTCTGGAATCGTAGAATTGGTGGCCGAAATAGAATTAGCCTGAATGTGTGTTGGTACTCCAGACCAGGCGATCGGATGTTCTATGAAATCTTGCTCTGCGTTAAATAAATCACGTAGAATTTCCCGAGTTTTCTTAGCAGATTGACGCTGGCCCGTAGGTCTGATTGTTTTTGTAATATTCATTGGCTGATTGTGATCTATAGTCTCCGATTTGACTCTATTCTTACTTCCAAATGGACGGCCTCGTTTCTTGCCACTCAGACCCACTTGTGAACTTTGGCGTGATGTCGGTGTCGAAGCTTGAGAAGAGCCTGCCGGCGAAGAGTCTAAAACGATTGCATGATAATTTTTCAAAGGTCTGCCGCGGCGTCGTTTCGGGCCTATGGGACAGGAATAGATAGCTTCGCCTTCTATGTACTCAACCTTGCGCTTCATACCCTTTGGGGATGTTTGGCTGTTAGCTGAAAATTGATTCGTGGAAATACATGGGCTTGTAGAACTGGGCCATCCCGGAAGCTCAACAGTGGAAGTCCCTCTATGATACTCCGTTTTTATATTGCTTCGATCGCCTGACTCAGAGTCCCGAGGCATTTTACCGGAATCGCTCTCTTCAATTTCTATTGAATGCGATAGGTGCTCGATATCTTCTATAGGTGGTTCTTGTGGCGGTTCCGATAATGGCTCTGGTAATGGGTCTGGTGGTGATTCTCGTAATGGTTCTGGTAACGGTTCTGGTAATGGTTCTGGAAGAGGTTCTGGGAGTTGTTCCGAGCAAGCCTCAGGGAGTGGCGCCGATGTCTCGGCAACAGGTCTCGAAGACTGGATTGAAGTCTCCGTAACGGGTTGATCTACTCGGTCAGGTGAAAGCCGATTGCTTATCTCGGATATGGGAGATTCTGCAACAACGCTTGATCGAGATCCAGCCCCCAGTCTCCTACGTGTGACCCCTGCAGCTTTTCGAGTCTTGCAATGCAGACATATGGTAGGTGCTGGACTCATCAGACTAACAATTGAACCTTCAGGTAACACGATTGGCTTTCGACAATCATCGCAGTTGTAATGACTACTTGGCATGTTGTCTAGGAAATCATATTCATCTTCCTCGCTATCCGTTGACTCTGCCATGGGCGTAGTTTTTTCAACGCCCGGATTGGCGCCGTCGATACGAATTAAGTTCCCATCCAACTCCTGGCCATTGAGATCGATAGGAATAGGACTGCCCAGATTACTAGCATCACTGAAATCCTCTTGGACTCCTTGACTCCTCATATTTCCCAGGAACTCATTATTTCCATGAGCTTCATGCATCGATTCAATGTTCCTCCGAAGATTATCAACAAGATTGTTGAACGCTTCAAACGAAAACTCTTTAGTGGATACATTGCGTGGAGATCCAGCTCTGATACTTGCAGGTTGGTCGTAAGGAAAATTGGCGACACCAGAAGCACGAGCTAAAGCAAGGTATCTGACTGAAATATCACTGGCCAATTGAAGCATGTCATCTTGCGGTCTATTGTTCTCTACTGAAGTCATGACAGACTCGCTTGCTCCAGGAATTGAGGATTGAGGAGTTGCGCTCGTAGAATTATCATTAACAGTCATTCCACGTGACTTGGCAACGCTAATGAGAAGAGTGTCGAGCGCTTTCGAAATATCTGTGCCGGACACAATTTCTTTTGGATTGCCGTTATTCGCACTATAAAGCGTTTCCGTATTTGTGTGTATCGAGGTTGGTTCCGATCCTAGGTTATCGATCGTTCTAGGGTCTTTTTGTGGATTACTATTGAGCATGGGAAGAAGTTGCCTGTCAACTAAGCTTTGTGAGTCCGCAGAATCAGAGCGACTTCTCAGCTCCAAGACACTTGATTGATAGGGTACCTCGTGATTGTGCAATATCAAGCTGTCCTCTGGAGAAATGGTTGGATGAAAACGTGATGAAACATATTCTTGCCTGGTATTTGCTTCACTGATATGCTGACTTAGCACTATCGTCGCTGGGGGTCCAAAGCTTGCTTCAATTGCTGACGGATCCTCTCGACTCTGGTCCATATTTGAAGTAGTGCTTGCGCCATGATCACGGGAAAGTGTCACGTGATTGGTGGTTTGCACGTCTGCGTCCTCTGATTCCGCCGCATCATCTCGTTTCTTTTCACCGTCTTCTTCGTTGCTCTCCTCCACGCCGTTCGATAGGAAAAAAGATTCCGCAACCTCTTTTGCTCCCGGACATTTCAATATCATGTTCATGATCAGTTCCTGAAGCTTAAAGTTCCCCGCCCCATCGATCTTCGTTGATAGTGCCTCGAGTGCTTTAGCCCGCTCGACGCGTTCATGATTTGTAGTCGGTGATGGAAGAAAAATGCTTGCTGTTGATGCATGGCTGGAAGTAGATGGTAAAGAATGTGTGATGAAGGGCGATGCGGAAGATGGTGACCGGGATGGTAATGGAGAAGCTTGTTCCACGCGTCTTGCAGCAGCTTCACGAGCTCTTCGTTCGGCTGCTCTAAGTTTTGCCTGCTCGATTCGTTGTTTAGTATCAAGCTTAGCAAGTGATAACAAATCGTTATTGCGACCTTCCATATTGGCATCCGACATGACCACTATATGCAATACTTGTATAGCGTAGCAAAGTTCGCGCTGTTATTTTGTTATGAGAGCTTTAAGAAATAAATTTCCTTTATCTCGTATCTGAACATGGCGAAGTGCAGTACTGAAAGCCCAAAATATGAATGAAAAAATTCATCAATTTTATGTGACTGTATCAACTTAATGAATTATTGTCAGTGAACATATTCAGTTCTTTGTATTTCGAATTGTTTGCTGCCCTCTCATTTTGGTCGCAGCGTGCTTCACCAAGCTTACGTAACTCTTAATTTTATTTGCCAATCACGTGAAATTCAAAAGATGAAATGACAATGCACCACCACTTCACGTACATTGAGATGAATTTGGCAACAATTTTCATGAAATATTGATATTAATACGAACACTCAAATTCAATCAACATTTGGGCACATAGTCTCGATTTTGCTTTCATTTGAAAAGGCTGTCCTAGCCCAACCGCCATCCACCACGATATTTCGTCCCTCCGAAATGAACTCATTTCTCCACTTATACACCCTCGAGGTCTAAATGTTCCCAGTTCCCTCAAGGCTCTCTCTCAACATAAAACATTGATTTTCCTCCGTCACAGAAGTACTCATACGCTCAACTCAGCACCATTGTCTACTCTTCTGTTTCCTGTACACACTATTGCAATCATGTCTGGCCCTCTTCGCGGCCGGTTCCTCAACATCTTCCCTGTCCTCTGATACATCGTATGAGTCAGAATCTTCAAGATCTTCGTAGTCACTCCGTGAGTCTTCGGGGGTGGGTTCGAATATATCTCTAGTCTCTTTGACTTCTTCCAACACTTTGTGTCTCGTGTTTTTGCAACCCCAGTCGCTTCCGAATTGTGAACAGCAAGACCAAATCCAACGATCCTCGAAGTCCGGGTGATCAATAAGAGATTCAATTGCTCCGTCTTTCTTTGAATCATGATCTGCCCATATGATATCGTCAAGATCCGTTGTTCTGTAACCTGCAATTGTTAGTAAGATAGGCATGGGACGAAAAAGATTTACAATGTACCTGGATGCCATAGACAGTCGTTGGCCGGATTGTTGTTTATGCAGAAGTAACTATAACAATGCTCACATCTAAACATGGTGGGGCTTTTGCCCGGATGTTTTCTCTTGTTGGCTCTGACTAACTCATGGATTTCGTACTTGGACTTGATCGGCACTTCTTCAACTTCGATTCCAACATCCTCTTCCCTTTCCTCATAATTATCGCAGTCCCCGAAGTCAGTAACTCTAGTCTTGCCGTCGTGAAAGCCATCGACTCCGAAAAATACCTTCTCTGGCTTGACAAAAAGCTTTCCATGACAATGCTTCAAAGTAAAGCCTTTGTTGTCGCAGACCAACTTGAGAAGATTTCGGAGCTGTGGAGCATCCATCTTGTCAAATTCTTCGCATAATCTTGAGTCGATCATGTTGTCTGTGCTGAGATATAAAATTTGAAGATAAACAATATAAAAGCTGTGGATCCTAGAGCTGTGTCTAGGTGTAAGAAAAGTCGTTGTTGAGAAGGAAAGTAGATATTCTTGAAAGAAGCTCGAGATACACCATTACTCGCTAATCTCATAATCTCAGTATATACGGCCTAGTTCACAAAAATGAAGTGGTGATAGCTAAGAGGTGAATTTCGATTGATGATGCCTCTTGAAATTCCTTTAAACAAATTCGTCCAAGGCATGGCAACGATGTAAGGAGATTCAACACCACATAATTATCTTTCGATGAATGAGAGCAAGCTGTTCACTCTCTGCACAAGATTTGTCCAAGACTATCTGGAATGAATACATGACATATATGTGTACAGTCTGAAGAGGCTGAAGAAAGCCTGTGCAGCTTCTTATGGTTTGATTGTTGAGATGGTTACAAGACATAAAGTAACTTTGTCTCCCTCGCATCAAATAAGCAGCAAGTGCACAAACAATATTTCAAGATCAAATGCAATGGATGAGATGAATAGCTGGAATTGTCAATCTACGCAAAGGACCCCCATCATGACCTTTTTTAAATGTACATCCTCAAGCATTCAAGAGGGTTATTCGCATTTGGAAGATCAACATCAACATCAAGTATAAACCCCGATACCTTTGTCGCTACTAGCATGACAAACCACTAACCATCAATTTTAGTTCTTTTGCTGTCTCCTTCCTCCAATGCCTTATGTCTCGTGAATATACACCCCTCCACATCTGAGTTACTCTCACAGCAATTCCAGATGAAACGATCTGCAAACTCCGGATCATCTACACTCTTCCACGGCTCTCCATAGTTCGGCCAATGATAATCCTCCGCATAATTTTCATCTAGTTCTCTCTCGCCTAGAATGAGTGTCAATTACGAAACGTTACATCAAGATAGAACACTTCAATACATACCTGGATGGAAGCAACAATCGCCCTTTTTGTTTTCCTCGATATTGAAGTCGGAGCCACAGTTTTCGCACTCAAATATCTTCAGGTTTCTCTTCTTTGAAGCGACCAGGAGTCGCAATCTTTTTTCCTTTTCAGCGTACATCCCCTCTAAGTAATGCTTCTTTGATAAAAGCAATTCCTTAAGTTCACTTTTTCGCAAAGCTGGCACATCGTTGTCATTATCAGAGTTATCCCATGAGTCAGTCTCCGATTCCTCCTCGCTGTGTACTTCGTCGTAGCCTTTGTTTGTCTGTTGATCCGCCGATTTGACTATTCCAACTGCTTCGTCTACCTTTTGCTCTCCCATTGTGCCCGCTCGTTGATTTATCTCCGCAGCTTCAAGCTCAGTCCATCTCGCGCTGTCAACGATTGTAACTTCTTCATCGTCTCCTATTTCCGTAGGAAGCTCGTCCTCGTTGTCGTTGTAACTTCCAACCTCGCCATTATTGCTTTCCTCACCCTCGCCCTCGCCATCGCTATCTTCGCTTTGAGTAAGGTCGATGAATCCATTCGAGATGACGATGTTGCGGCCATCGACCTCGATTTTACCCATCGCATCATAAATAGTAAACTTTCCACACTCACATAGCTTGTTGAGGAGTTCTCGAAGTCTTGGCGCGTTCATTCCGTCGAAGGCGGTCCTGAGTCTTGGGTCACTCATTGTCGTTGTACTGATGAAGCTGTATCAGTGCTTTTTCCCGATTTGACAATGTAGTAGATTGATGGGACGTGCTTGGGTAGTAATATAAGTACAACAGCGCGAGTTGCAGTCACAGAATTCACCGTTCGCTTAGATAAGCTCAGAAGCAATTTTAAATCTCTGCAAGTTCATTATAGGCAAAAGAAATTGATTGGCCTAAATTCACTGTTTCATCAGAACTGTACGGATGACAAACTTATTCGATTATGTACTTCTCTAATTGACACTAGGTGTTGATTGGTTGCTCATGCAACCTGCTTTCCCCCCCTTCCCCCGCGGTGTAAAAATACAATACTGGACACCAAATTGTTGATCTCGAATTCAGCATCATATCAATAGTCACTGTAATAAGCATACTACCACGATCTTGCTCCGAGCAGCTGACTTGACTCAACCCACAGTCTAGCCCTCTTTCTAGGATTGGGGCTCTCAGGCTCATGGTATTCTTCGTCGGACGAGTCAACTTCCACTCCATAATCACTTGCTTCATCTTCTGCTGGATATTCATCTGCTGGATATTCATCTGCTGGATCCTGTTCTTCGCTCTCACTGGGACTCTCACTTTGCGGCTTGACCTGTCCACACATTTCGAGAGTAATTGTGCACCCATCTATAAAAAGTTGCTTGCCGTTAATATTTGGCAATGAGACACGTTTAGATCCACACAAAACTAAAAGGGTTTTTTTAAGCTCATCAGCAGTCATTTCCTCCAGTAGATTGCAACTTTCGGCTTCGTGTGCGAGGACGACTTGAGTACCAACTATAAAGATTACCGCGACTATACGTCGCGAATCCAAATCTTCCTTTTCATTGATGTATTCCTCATCAGCGGGCAAACTCAGCTTGTAGACTCCTCCGCATATCATGTGGATAGCCCTACGAAGTTGTGGAGCTCTCATTTTTTCGATTGCGAACCA
This sequence comes from Botrytis tulipae, assembly GCA_004786125.1. Lineage (NCBI taxonomy): Eukaryota > Fungi > Ascomycota > Leotiomycetes > Helotiales > Sclerotiniaceae > Botrytis > Botrytis tulipae. The sequence continues at coordinate 100,385 of PQXH01000081.1, forward strand.
GACCCTTCGTCTCCAGACGGCATGGCCATCTTTTGTGCCACCGAGCACCTCTTCAAATAGCGATTCATCTTCGTCCTCATCTCCAATTTCATCGAAATCTGAGTCACCCTCTTCCCATACCTTGACCTGCGAGACTACTCTCTGACCTTCCAAACGGAGATCGCACCGAATTTTGGCTCCACGAGTATCTTGGTCGATACAGGATTTATAATACAAGTCCCTAAGAAACTTTCGAATATCCTCAACATCCATGAAGGTGTATGCCGTGACCATCTTCCGCGGATTATTATGAGATAGCTTTGATGGGTCAATGTTGATCATGAAGATAGCCTCCATTTTTTCATTGTAAACAGGGCGTCCGTAGCCCTCGTCCCTGACAATCTGAGCCATAATACTTCGAAGCCAATCTTCATTCAACTTTAGAAATAAATTGGTGAGATGTTCCCCCAATTCTGCCTCAGTGAAAACCCTTGGATACGTTTTCCGTTCCATACTTTTCCCAGTCTAAAAATTCAGAGTCTCGATTAAGATAAATTCAATACTAGTCTTATTTTGGTATTTTCGCTTTTAATTTGTTTCTTGTTGCGAGAAAAAGAATGATATTGGTTAAGAGTTTCATTTTGTAAGGACACGCTTGTAAATAATCGAAGCCTTTCCACGTCGTGTTTGCTCTTGCATTTGTTATGGGTAGAGATTACCCTGAGAATGACGTGTGGCCAGACATCTAGAGCCACAAATGGCTACAAGTGATTTACTTCCCAGTAGTCGGAAGGAACCCTCGTCAGTTCACAAGTTCCTACCTCTGCGAAGATTCGTACGAATCTGCACGAAGAATATTCCAGCATCACCAGTCAACCATTGACTACACCATTCTTCACAAAACTCATCAAGAACAATGCGAAGTTCATAAGCCCGCTCACGGGAAACGTGTTTGTAGACTCCCAGTTTGCTGCACCACATGATTTTTGGTACGAACTTGATGAATTCTACATTTGGCTCTTCTGCACGGATTGTGAATTTGTAAAAGTCGTTACGATGAATGGCCTTAGGTCTTTCGTGGGTTTCTGGCGCGTCCAACCTCTCGAAATATTTGTTGAGTCTTGTATCGATGGCTTTTCTGAGTCCAGAATAGTCGAGATCTCTAACAGATACGTTGGTAGGTGCGTCGGAGTCGGACATCTTTTGTCGCGGCGTTTGTTGATTTGAATTTTAGTTGTATTCAAGTGTAATTGATGTCGGATTGATTTCAATTGAATTGATGTAAATTTCAATCGATTTCAACTTGGACCAGAACTGATTAATAAAAGGATGAGGATGTACTGAAATAGTGAATTATTGTAGTGAGATCATGTTTCACCATAACTAAATCACGTGTAGTGTATTTACCAGTATTCACTAGTACTGCACAGTAGCTAGGAAGACAGTGTCTCTACCTACCTAGGTAACTTTAGTGCTCGACATCTGGCCTTTCCCCATAGAGAAATTTTTGATTCAGATAGTGTGTCGTGAGTAAATCTCCTTATCTTCCTAATCAATATCAGAGGTAGGAGGAGTTTTGAGTGAATTTGGGAAGGGACCATCAGGAATCAAAATGGGACATTCCCGAGTCAAAGAAAACTCTATCAGATCTGGTCTATCAAGATCATCACATCATGACACACCAAATTAACGCGAATTATTCGTAGAGATATTTTGAAATTCTCAGTGTTCGTGAAGCTTTCATGTCATTACCTGCACTTCTCGTCATCATCTTCCTATTTTCGTTTCACCCCATTCCATGGGTCGAGTAAGAGAGCCAAAAACCCGTTCCTGTTCGCAAATTCAGCTCAGCTCCGAAATGTTTAGATCGCTGATTTTTGTACTGCTGAATTCTCAAGAAAGATTGCAAGTGCAGAGTCGTACGAGCAATCACAACTTTGAGGGACAGAAAATTGAGAAGAGCTTTCATCAGATCGAGTAAATACGGAAGTATCCATAACTTTCTATCAACCATCCAGTGCATTTGGCTAGATTTTTCTTGTTTTCTACCGTGCGGTACATGAACATGCTACTGTAGAGTAAGCTAGGGAGAGCTTCTGAATCTGTTACTGCAACTGGGCGATTTATCGCATGTTGTGGGCAAATTTCAAAGCTGGTAGACATGCGCATTCTTCGAACCTTGTTCTCGTTACGCAGATGTTTATCTAGCATTTCTGTTTACTCGTCTCGTTCCATATTCAACTTCAAAGTTTAAGAACCATAGTCTGAGTCTCCTCCTAAGTCCTCCCAGCTTATCCGCCGTCCAAGGATCAAATCCAAGTTTTTGACGCCAATCTATTTCAATTCCCCTGGGCCTATGTTGCACCTCAGATGCGTATGAAGATAATGGAACCCGACAGATCTTTAGGTCCAATAAGCTTTTCGCCATACTCCAAGTCATCAAAGAAAGATCTCTTTTTTGGTAGGCGGGACATTTTGCCCAGGAAATCGTCAGATTAAGCGCATCGCGGACATCAAATTGCAAGTCGAACCATGAGCCGATAGTAGCGCTAGACGCCACACATCCTCCCACAACTATAGCTTGCCCGATTATTGAATGGCGGCGCGATTCGTGCTCTCGTAACACCAGGTAGCGAGGCATTTCATATCTGATTCCGGTTGGCTCTTTGCGGTCAAAATGTGCGTACGCTTGAGTAACAAGCAAGTCTCCATGTCGTGTAGCCTGAGGAAGCAGCGCTATGAGGCCACCTTCTTCACCTGTGATTTTGACATAATTTTTCGGGATTTCCCCTTCGAGATCAGGCAAGACCAATCTTGGCCGACCACCGCTTTTATCACGATGAAATATACACCCCAGTTCCCCTTCTACATGCTTCTTATGGAACTTATAATCTGGTCGAACGTCGAGCTTCCAATTGTTGTCACTGCCTTTCATAATTTTACAAGAAAACCATTCTGTGTCTTCTGCGTGTGAATTGACAGAATCATCAAAACTGATATCTCGTTCTGGGTGCTCATTTATTTGAACGATCTCTGGATTTATGCGCGCGAGGGGTAGCTTCATGCTCTCCGCCAATGAGTAAGCGAGAGGTAATGCTGCTTGATAGCAACTTTCTTTTGAACATTGTTTTTCTGAACATTTTGATTGTTCAATTATCCTAGTCATTGCCAGAGCTGCTAGCTTAAAGATATCTGCAGTGTAGTCTGGCTCAATAGGCAGAATATACTGCCAGTCAACCATGGAGAGGACTCCGTATATCTTGTCCCGAGGATCTTGGCATTGTAAGTCCTCTGTCAACTCTAATAAAGGGAGTAAGAGGAAATGCTGATCTAATTTGCTAGCCCCATATGCAAGGTATCGATAGCAAGGATCAGCACAGTATCCCCAGCAAGAATTCGTAGCAGGGTCACAACGGCTATCCTGCCAGTCTGCTATGGAATCTTTTGTTATCCCTTGTCGATGCATTGTCAAAGAAGCAACGAAGAACAACTGCTTGCATGAGTAAAACCGGCCAGTGTTCACCATCAGACTGTGTAGTTTATGATGAAGTGTATAAAGCTCGCCTATAGGACGATGGTCACTTCCGCAACAAACAATCACACTTCCAGCGGTAGAAACTTCCTGGAGGATCCATACTCGCTTGAAATAGGGTCTTTCCATGAAGGTGAAAAATGCTCTACGAAGCCTTCTCTTTCTGACGTCTTGGGTCTTGATGGCCCATATCAGAGATTCAATAGTATTTTTCATGACAGTCAGCCCAGAGGCTCCATCGATATGGCCCAGTCCTGGCTTGAAGATCTTGGCTTTGCAGAAAAATCTCATCACAAGCTCGCTGTCATCATCATGCAACCCTACACAAGCCAAGACACATGAAGCGTTTCGATATATGTGCCCCATCATTTTCACCTGATCAGCTTTCTCTTCGATGTTGTGTTGGTCGATACATATGGAATCCATCCAAAGATGTCGGACGCCAAACCATTTTGCTTGTCGCAACGCGTAATCCGCATTGCTATTTATTTTTAGACTTCTCCCGTTAACATTTATAGTTGTGCTAAACTCCGTACTACCCCAAACATAGGATATGGCATGATATGATGGTGTATGGTCAACATGCCACGTGCTAACGTTACAACGCAATTCGGTCGTCGTGTCTTCCCCCTCGACATTGTCAAGTTCTAATAATCGTATGAATATTTTGGGATTCGACAAAGGTTCATGGTGAAATTCTGATACAGGGTTTGCCTGTGGATTTCTTAGCAAGACGCCAATCGTATTTTCCATTCCTCGAGACACATCACCTCTGCCCTTTACAGGAATTTGCACGTGTTGCTCTTCCATCGCGATGTGGTACGAGGAGAAGCTGTGAAATACCCTAACGCGATAGAACTACTGATGTCTTTTATCTATGACTGCACGAACTTTTATAGCCCCCATGCAGAGATAAAAGGTACCCACTCACTTAGTGGGCTAGACGCATCCTCCAGCGACGATCAGTCGGAAGCTTATCTGGATCGATTTGATCATTTTGTACGCCTCTATCGTAGCACAGATCAGAATTCCTTTCCCCTAAAAGCTTCTCTTCAATACATGCAGCCGAACCCCTTAAATCTGTTGGTACAGTGCAATAAGCATCTTCCAACACTGTTGTGTCACTAAGTTGCCTAATAATCCACAATACAAGAAAATTATGGATCAATCACCATTCATTATTCCGCGAATGAAAAGCCTCACATGAATATAAGCAGGACACCTATATAGGATTAGCGCCGTTGGATTGCGGCCGTAAACCTTGCCTCAACCCCTCCTTCCTCAAAACACAGGCCAGGGAGCAATTTAATTTCCAAAGAAAGGAAGTACGAAATTGTTGACCTTCGTAATTGCGGATTCGTCGAAATTTCTCAGAAGTATTGTCTATTCAAAGAGGAGGCAAATTGACGTGAAGACGGATTATATATATATCCCGAATATCACCCACAAACACGTCAAGATATTGCAATCATGGCCTCCTCTCCTACCTCCCCAGATCTCACGATGTCTAACAAAGATAAAGAGAATGGAGGACTTACGCTTGCGATTATTGGTTGTGGTAAGTATCCCTTCTATTCTGCTCATCTGTCTGTACTCTTATGAGAGGTTGCACAGAGCACAACTCATCAGCCCCTGGATAAGTCACCTGACACGCTTCCTTAGGAACAATGGGCACTTCAATTCTCACTGGTATTCTCAACGCAAAGTCCAAAGGCGCTGCTACAGATTCCAATATAAATACATTTATCGCTACAGTCAACACAATGGCTTCCGTGATACGATTGCGAAAACAATTCCATTCGAGCGAATCACGTGTTCATATCCTTGTTGGGAATGACGGGGTACTTCAAGCTATGCAGAAGGCGGATATTATTCTACTAGCGTGTAAGCCATATACAATCGAGGGAGTACTCTCAATGCAAGGAGTAAAAGAGGCGTTGGGAGGAAAACTGGTGATTAGTGTAGCAGTAGGGACACCGGTGGAAAGAATGACTGCTGCGATCGGAATCTCAGAATCTTCAATTGGAAAAGGCAAAGGAAAAGAAATTGCTATTGTCCGCGCGATGCCGAGTCTAGCAGCCAGTTTTGGGGAATCAAATACCGTAGTGGAAATATCTCCTTCGATGGTTCTTTCGCAACAAAATAAATCTATTGTTCGCTACATTTTTAGATGTATAGGATCGATAGTGGAAGTGGGGCCTGGGCAATATGATGCGGCCAGTGTGATGGCGGCCACGAGCATGGCGTTTTTAACAGTGGCGCTTGACGGGATACTAGATGGGGGTGTGAAGGAGGGGATTAAGAGGAGTGAGGGAAGGGATATCTTGGTGAGGAGTTTAAAGGGCTTGGTTGGGCTTTTGGAGGGCAAGGGAGAAGAGAGTAGTGGGGATGATGGAAAAAGAGATGGGAAGGCGAATGGTAGGCAAAAAGAGAAGTCGAAAGGAATGACGGGCGATGAGATTAGAGAACAGTTCAGTAGTCCAAGAGGAACGACGATTGAGGGGTTGGTGGGACTGGAGGAGGACCGAGTGAGGTATGCATATTGTAGGAGTGTGATGAGAGCGACGAAGCGAAGTTTGGAAATGTAGATTTATCTTTTTTTTTAGCGTTTCGGATTTATAAATACTCATTAATGATATCGAACAAGTGTTTCAATTTTTCACTTTGTTCTCTCCAAATTCCATTTGGCCTGTGCTCTGGCTCTTGCTCTTTTCCAGACCAGCGTAACGAAAGCTTTAGCTCCTAAAATTCTGAAGAAGTAAAATACTAAGGAACAAACTGGAAAGGGTAACGAACTATCAACCTCGAGCCATGGAGAAGGGACCTTAGGTCGAGCTTCATGCTCGTGATGTGCATGGGAAGGAGATGTCAACTCCAGCGGACATGATTCGATACGTCCCTCAGATTCTATTTTTCATTGTAAGCTACTCGGAGACGATTTTACTATCCAGGGGAAAACATGGTGAACGACACCCAGTCATGTGCTCGCCATTATTTCAAGAATTGTATTCCAGTATTGCAGAACAGCAACGCACACTTGGTGTACAGGATCGAGCATGAATGCCCCCATTCTTCAATCCAGAAGGCTTAGAAATCTAGTATGTGTTGAGAGTAACGATACTAAGAAGTTGTCTTCCTTCAATGGAAACATTGGAACGAACTTGAGAATGCCATGGATTTAAGATTACACCACTCCTTTGGTACACCGATACGAGATTCTGAGAAGACCGCTAGATTCAAAAGGAAGTGTTACCCATACCATTTTGCGTAAAATACCTTGAAAATTCATAAGCATAGTGTCTAATGCAACTTGTGTGCAGCTAACGCAGCTTTCCTATTAACGCCGGTAACATCTTCCCTCGATATTGCCATCACGTTAAACCTGGGGTTATATGGCCCACTTCAACGTTGATTTAACCTTAAAGATCTGGCTTGAGACAAAAATTAACTTAATAAGATTGCGCCCAGCTATGTGGTGGCGGTTTTGCTGATGTTAAACTTTCCTCGTCGTTTATTCCTGCTGCCAAATTTGGCATCGGTGAGAATTAGATTTGATAAGATAAATATTGAGTGTGATTGGCCGAAAAGAAGTTTTCATGGCTGCTTTAATGATTCAGTACGATGGATGCCATGGCTACTTTAAAACGGCCAGCCAGATGACAAATCAGAACATCCACCATTGCGCGTACCCATCAAATCTCGAGATGAAGAAATCAACCTCAATCGAAATTGACGCTCTCATACCCTCATACCGACAGAGGAATCATTCATACGAGAACTACGAATTATTTTGGCTTGAATCCTCTCACGAGAAATTGAAATTATACAGGTATCTAAACGGAACGGCTGTTCATCTGAATTGAGAACTTGAAACTGCTCAGCCGCTTTCTTCAAGCTACTGGTCAATGCTATGAAACGAAAGAAGACATATTAAACTCCTTTCGGGAAGTTGAACAAGCCCTCAAGTCCAGAACTGTCACAATTCCGTACAAATTCGTTTCGTGGCATAGATCTGACAAGGTCAGGCGTTTTTCTTCTACCCTCTCACTTGGTACCAACGCTAGAAACACGAAAAACTGTGATCAAAATCCATTCAGCTATTGTACTAGCCGAATGCAAAAAAGTGGGATGAGCACATTGACCAATCAGTATAAGGGACAGTTATAGAATAAGGGGCTAGGCTCTTTCACCTACCGCGTACCAATCGGAGAGAGTGTGCTCTTGTAAGCACCAACGATCGGTTCAACACTTGAATGAACTCATCTAAGGTCTTCGCGCCGGCCAAGCCATAGAAATTGATGGTAACCGATATTGACCTGCTATAGGACCATGTCATTTATTGATTTTTGGGTGTCGATGTTATCATACCGCAAACATTATTGGGACTTTCAGATCGTCTGTAGACCATTTACCTAAAGACATGTTAGCAATGCTCCAGAATTGCGATTTTCTTGTCTTCCAACCCCTCTCGAGATTTACGTTGAGATTTTCCTATGAGCTCATCCAATGTAAATCAAAGGATCCATTCTGCGAACACACGATCTCACGTCATTCAATTATATGCAGATGAGACACCAAAACTCTGGAGCAAGGCTCAACTGCTTTACAAATGATCTTCACCAGTGTGGGATCACCTTGTAGGTATATGGTAGTGGGTCGTTTAAACCCCTGACTTGTTGGAATAAAATCCCCGAAGAGATCCAATTTTAGGACCACAAACGCTCGAGCCACATAGTCCACCATTCGACTTCGAAAGAATTGTAGCCTTCCTGTCAATGAGATCGAGAAACCAATTTCCCGACCGATTTTCAGCAATGCCATAGAATTTTGGGCCTTGGCTTACTTGGGAGGTCCGCCGGCCGTCATGGGCGTGAATATAAAGTCTGCCGGTTCCCGCTCCTCGGCTTTCCATAATGGTCTATAGAAACGTCCAATCCTGTTGCTCCTTCATCTCTTTCACAAATTAGCAGCGTGACTTTATTGGCTTCAGACTTGGCACGAGGCATATTGAAGAAATTAGGAAGTCATTTACATCAAACTTTATATTATCACGCGCCCATTCACAGAAAAGGAAAGTAGTGTGAATCATCGAATTTTAATTGATTCATAACGTCCTGAAACCTGCTTAAGAACAACGCACGAAACCTCTTCCACAGACAAAGTACTACCAGACAACATGCATATCTCTTTGCGCCATATTTTGGCTTCGCTGTCCATAGCTGCCCTCACTTCTTCGGTAGTCGAAGCTATCCCAACAAAGATTCAGCGAGATTTCGACCCCTCTTTGTTAGCGAAGCGTGCAACAGATTTGACCCGCGGGGACTTTCAAAACTACGCTTCATCAGCTATCAACGCTCTCCAGAAAACCTACTGGAACGCTGCCTCCGGACTATGGGGCTCCTATGACAACGGCGGAAAGTTCTCCCCACAGTGGTGGCCTTCCGCCAATGTTCTCACAATGATGGCGAACTACTATGGAAGATATCCAACCACAGCTACATGGATGCCTGATGTTTTTGCGACAATCTTGACGCATGCCCCAGCGTATGCGAAAGGATTTCTTAATGATTATTATGATGATGAACTCTGGTGGGTATTGGCTTGGATTCAGGTTTACGATGTAACTGGAAATGTTACCTATCTTAATACCGCGGCTGCAATCTATGAAGATCCCAAGAGTGTTTATGGTAATACTCCTTGTGGTGGCTTATGGTATGTTCCTTTCCATTCACTCTCGGTCAAATGACCACCAATCTCCCCTGACACAAATCACGACATAATCTCCTTGCAACTCATCATGTGTACCCTTTCGCAAACAGCCTTACAAAACTTGAGCAAACATACTAACAATCAATAGGTGGGACAAGAACCACGCCGATGTCAACAGTGTAGAAAATGAACTCTACCTCACCGCCTCCGCCAAACTCGCCAACCGCCTCCCCGCGAAAAAGAACTCTCAAGGTCAAGGTTACTACTATTCCCAAGCTCTGATTGCTTACGACTTCCTTATCACCAACACCACTACCTCCATGAACCCCTCTACTCATCTCTTCAACGACGGCATCTCGATGTCCACATGCAAGAACAACGGAAAAATCGTGTTCACTTACAATCAAGGGATCATTCTATCCGGTCTCACCGAACTCACCTGGAGCACAAGAAGTCAATCCTACACTGCCCTCGCCGTCCAAATCGCCAACTCAGTCATCGCAAGCATGACTACCTCTGAAGGAATTTTGCAGGAAAAAGCCTGCGAGCCTAACGCCTGTGATGGAGACGAACAGCAATTCAAAGGTGTCTTTACACGCAATCTCTCATTCATGGTGAATAGGGCTACCGGCATGGACGCAGATGTTCTCGCCAAGTATCGAGCTTTCCTGGCGCTCAATGCAGAGAGCATCATTCGCAAGGATACTAGTAGTGACAATATGCTCGGATTGGTGTGGAGTGGCGCTACCAAACCGGTGTATAGTGTGCAGAGTGATGGAAGCGCGCTGGACACGCTTGTAGGAGCTGCGATCACGGCTTTGGATTAGGAATGGGATGGAATGGAATGAAGATGATGACTCGTCATGTGGATTGAAGGAAAGGTAATGAAGATATGATAGGGAGGATGTAATGATGTACCCATTCCTCAAACGCCTTTTCTTACTGGAGCAACTTCCCATCGGAAACTTGCGCATTTATTGCTGTGGACGCAAGCAAAGCGTGGATTGATTTTCTTCTTCTTTTAGCGGCGGGACAACAGATACCACTTTGCATTTGTATTATTTAGTTATTTATCTATTCATCTCACTTGGCGTTTGGGGCACGGGCTGGAAAATACATCATTCTTCGAGCGTTTTGGCGAAGTTCTTTTCAGATGGAGTTAGTTCAATTGAATGAAGTATGATGATGATGACGATGATGAGAATTTAGTCTGAGACTAAATTATTTTATCATGGTTTCTTCGGGTTTGCATAGTTACAGATAGGAGTGTGGATATGTTCCTCGCTGTATACATCGTACATAGATAGGTAGCGTTTGCACATAGGTACATAGGTACATACAATATAGCATGGTTTACATACACCTTACTCCTTACTCCTTACACATGTACATACATACACGATCTAAATCCGTTCCATCCATCCCATCCATCTCCTCCATCCCATCTCATCCATCCCAAGATCTAGACCCCAAAGAACCCAAACAACCCCCCCCCCCCCCAAAACCCCACAACCAATGAATCGGAAATCCAAGAACCAAAAACTGCAAATCATCAATCCACCCACATGTTTGAGATAAGAAAATGCATAATGATAAGATGAACCGTAAACGAAGAACCATGTAGCGATCTCTCGCTTGGTGGGGGCGTGGGATGTGTAGGTGGAGGGAGGTTCCTTGTAGATTGACATATCATGTAAAGCTATGGTTCCGAAGTGTGGATTTGGTTTATGTGAAACGATGGAGTTTTTGTTGATGAGGGACTATATTATTATTTTTGATGGGTTTGGTTTGGTTTGGTTTGGTTTGGTTTGGATGATACAATGATATTTTTTTTTTTTTGGCCAGAGAATGGAGTTGAGGTTGTTGAAATGTTCGAGGTGGATGGATTGCTGTTGGTTCCAATTACTTTCTTGAAGGGGGGATTGCAATATCACGGACTGGTCAGAAGAGAGTAACGGAAAGCTAAAGATGCACGAGAATAGAAAGCAAAGTCGAGTGAAATCATTTCTTTGGCGGTGAAGTAAGCTTATATTGCGGTATCATGCAGTGGAAAGTACAGCTCACAGAAACCCCCCAATCATATATAAAAAATCGCAAAACTTTTTGAAGTTGAAGTATATGAATATCATTGATGTATCAGAAACTAGTTTGAGCCCCATGATCGATTATATCATTCATCCGATTCCCCTCATGCCTTTGTATGCTCGAACCGCGAAATATATATGCTAGCACGCAATTATTCGTATGGAATAATTCCTTCGCTATACTCCGATCCGAATGCCATACCAGATATACTTCGAAAGTCGTAGGAGCCATCAATAAGAAACTAGGAGCGAACCAACTAGCCACCCAGCCAACCACTCAGAGCATGAGAGGAGTAACAAAGCCGGTTTATTGACTATTGGTCGAGGATATGAAATGCAAAGCGAGACAAGTAACATAAAATACAACGCAACGGATCATTTAGATGATTTCATCGAGAACAGCTCCAGGATTTCCTTAGTACATGAATCCAGAGCCCCTCCTGGTAGCGGTTCACTGTGAAAGTCAAAGTTGCCAACCTCTTCGACCGCGTGATCCATAAATTTCTGAAACCTCTCTATGCCAGTTTCTCCTTCATTCCAATGAACATCACACCTGCCTATTCTATCTTTGCTTTGAAGTAGGAGTAGCTGCCTCCAATCATCCGTGAAGTAGCAGTGGCTACTGTTGGTGTAGCCAGTGCGGGAGCGGCTAATGTGGAGGTTTTCCATGGGCTTATGGGCAACGGAGCTCAAATGCAGAGCACGAACTACCTTTTTATACAATTGGTAAGGAGTTAAATCGTAATCTTCCGTTCTTGGTAGAGGCCACAGATTTCTTTCGCTCAGATGTTTGCTCATAAGCCCGTACATCGCCAACGGACATAGCTCTTTGCATGGGTCGTTCACATTGCCGTTCAAGAGCCCTTTCATAAAATCTGCGGTAAATGTTATCAGGGAGTAGATCATATTTTTACGCAAGCGAATAATTGTATCTATTTATTATTAATGCAACGAAAAGTAACATGCGGTTTGGGGCTCACCTGTGATTTCAAGAGGTAATGGACTCCCTTCCAGATCCAACGGGTAGAGTTCGGCGAAGTATGGAGGATCAAACAGCATAAATCTCCCATCGTCGCCAGTAGTTAGTCGCATTGCCAGAATTTTCATTATGTGGTAGAATTTTTCTTTTCTCCCAAAGTAATAGGCAACTCACAACCATCCTTCATATTGTGGTAGATACGCCTCATTTGCTTCATCTTTCAACCAACCCTGAATCCATGGTTTTACCAATTTTCTACAATCGTACTGATCGCAAAGGATGGCAATGTGGTAAAGAACTTCGTATGGTAATTGCGAGGGAACATTCGAGAATTTCAGATGCGCAATCTGCAGAAGTATCAACAAAGCTTCTGGGTTGTCTTCTGTGAAATCCAACTCGATGTCGGGAAACGGCTCTTCGGGAACTGCGCAGGCTTTCTTCGAATTTGGCTCTTCTTCATTTCTAAGTGAGGATAGAAGAGGGAATGGAGGAAACACGAACTTCTTCCAAACTGGGCTGGCGAAGCAGAGCGCATGAGAGGATAATTTGAAAGTGATTATTCGTTCACCATGTTTGGCTTTGGCTCGCACGTCGCCGTCCTCAAAAACGAAAAGATGCTCCTGATTTTCCATTTTGTTGCACTGGAATTCGCAATGATGTTTTGTCGCGGTCGCAGTTGTGGTTGTAGTTGTGATGCGATTGTTGTTTTATCACGACCACTGCACTTGACGTTTCCGAGCTTTTGAGTAAGTTTGAAGAGCTTAGCGCGCATTTTACAGTTCGGATAAAGTATCCCCGGTCACCAAAAGAAGGCACCAGAAATTCACTATTTGGGGTTAACAAAAAGTGAACTATTTCTTTCCTCGCTGGCTCATCCATTTTCCCCATTCAGTACCAAACGCTGCATCACTACCCCCCGTTTTGTTTCCCTGATCCAACCGTACTAAATGTGAGTAATCACCTCCTCCTCTCATTTTTGTCATCATCTCAAGTTCCCCAAGTGGTACCATGCTAACCCGCCCGTGTGCACACATGAAAGGAAACTTGCAGTTTGCCAACCTTCTGACCAACTCCCTGCACTCATCAACACCAAGTTCATCATTAAACATAATTGCAGTCCTACAAGCTCTACTATTCAACAGCTCCAAGATGCCCTTTGGGATGTGAGCTATCCTCTCAATCCAAGTAGATGCTGAAGTGACGTTAGGATGCGACGCTGGATTCTCGTGATACGAATAAAGCTCTGCACGGAGAATATGAAGTAGTAGGCTTGGATTTGCGACAAGTCTGGCAGTTATCAAGGGTGGAAGATATCGGACGGTGATAGTGGTACCCGTTGGCGAAACTGAATAAATGATTCCCCAATAGGAAAAATGATTCATGTAAGTACAAAAAAGCTGAGAATCTTTCGTCGAGATGCCAAAGTTAAGAAATTTCTCAAGAGGAGTAGTGGATACTGATGCTGAGGCTGGAATATTTGGGACTGTGGGCGATGTAAGAAAATCAGATAAAAGTGCTTCTATTCGAATTCGTTCGTCCGCTGCGTGCTGGTCGATAATTACAAGAAGAGAGCTCGAATCTTCTCCAGCTATAGACTTTCTTTGCAGATTGGCTAGAATAAACTTTTTCTCTACTTGTGAGATGATCTCTGCATCTCGTAAAGCTTCTTTTGAGATGCGCCCAGGGAGTCCTGATGAAGTTTCTTTAAATGCCTTCTCGATTTCAGCTTGTGAACAGTGCTGATGACGACCATGTATGATTTCTTGTGTCTCCAGATCTAGCCCATCCATCGATACCTGAGGTATTGAAGGTTGAGCAGGAGCGAACACTGGATTCTCCCACCTATTCAAAATGTCATCGATCCATGGAATAGGCTGCTTATCGCCTGTAAGAGACTTTTTGACCGCAGTCAAGCGAGAAGTTGAATTGGAGATAAATTGTTTCCTGTTCGTTCTGTCCTCTTTCTTTTCGGATACGACAAGACCCGTTCGCCTGTTCACTAGCGATTTGACCTTATTTACAGGATTGACCCATACAGCCAGTTCATCTCCACTTGCATCTGATTCTTGCACTTTATCAGTGAACGGTGTTGCTTTGGAAATTGGTGCTTGACTTTCTTCGAAAGGACATCGAGTCAATTGGCCTGATTTGGAAATCAAAGGTGTCTCTGCTCGCACCTCCACCTTCGAGCTAACTTTTACTGGTGTACTAATTTTTTCTGGCATATCTGTAAACTTTCCATGTGGTTGTACAATTCCTGTTTTGATTTTTGACCAAGACCCAAAAGGGAAATCAGACGCGGAATACGACTGACGAAAAGAAGGAAGCTTTACTTTCGCTCCTAGCGTATCTATTCTTACTCTTTTTTGGCTGTAATTCTCTTCGCCATCAGCAGAAGACTGCGGCGTAGTTGAGAAAGTGTTCATATCTCGACAAGATTGATTAGTCTTAGTTGATCCACTTTGCTCCAGAATCTCCGAATTTGTTGATGAAGTAGCTACTTCTGATCTCTTAGTGCGATTCCCGCGTGCCAGTTTTGGCCGGAGATGATTCCTGGTTAGAAATTCTAAGACAATCGCTTGCAACAATTCCAGAATCTTGTCAAGAGTATTCCGCTTCTCATCTAACACATCGTCAATCTTCAATCTTGCAAGCTTCAATGGATTGACTTGGTGAACATTGATGTAGAACATTGGCCATCGATCAACATTCTTCTTCCCTGCTTTGAGCTCTTTGTTGGTGTATCCATCACCCTTAAACCTTCGATCCTTAGATCTCCTCTTCAACTCAATTTCATCAAGCTCATTTGACTCCTCTTGATTTCCAAATGAGGAATTGAGAAACCAACGATTGATTTCTTCATAAATGAAGTGACAGTTGTCTTGAGAAATCAGAGGTTCTATCCCAAATGCTAGAAACTGAATGTGCTTGGTTGCATTTGGGATCAGAGAAATCGCGCCATTGACCATCAAGCTTGACGTAGAGCCACTGACAGGTATCCAGGACGACTTATCATCAATTGCGATATATGAGGCTTTGGAGAGTATACTACAAGTATTGAACAGATCAACACTTCCAACTGGGCGCCATGCTGATGTTACCAGAGACCTTCGGATAGTAATTTTCTGGCCAGTACTATTTTCCTTTATAGACACAGAAATGTCTTTTGGCCATGCGAGCAAGAGTGAGACAATGTCTTTTCGTAAACCATCCCACATCTGAGCAATAACCTGCCGATTTCCGGAAGCAATCGCTCTCTGTTTTACGCGTACTGGCATGCTGCCGAACAGATTCCGGACAGTAACGCGTGTACCGTGTTCGAAAAAAGCAAGATGATGTTGATCCGGGGCTGGGATTTGACGTGATACAATATCGGATCTATGCATATTTATTGAATTGTGCGAGTGGTGCAGATGATGATGCGAAGTAATTGAGAGTAAGGATAAAGCAGATAATGAGGCAATAAACGTTCCGTAGCCCCCGTGAGTTGGATTCGAGACATTTAGCTTCGAAGTATCTGGCATAGGTAAGTCATATTTCTGGATGCATCAGAAGGTATGTGATAACATACGATAGAGCTTTCCCAATCCTCCATTCTCCCCGAATTCTGATGGTAATATACCAAGCCCATTGTCCTCTACTATACAACTTCCACGGCTATAGTCTACATCAATATCAATCCTAGAGCAAGAAGCATCCAAACAATTCTTGACAAGCTCAAAGATGACACCATTAAGAGTGGTAATAGTTGAAGAGGATTTTATTTGTGCTATTACGTCTGAAGGCAATGGTTGTATAGACATAATGAAAGCAATGAGCAGGTCATTTAATGTGAGTATGGAAAGATAAACAGATCAGATGGCACACAAGATTCATGTGGTTGAAAATCATATTGCTCTGTAGGAAAGAGCAGAATGAGCAAGAGCCATCTATCAAAATCATGTGAATGATTAGTACTGTGAGGATAAATTCATCGTAGGGGGAAAAAATTCATCCTCGTTGAAAACCTTACATGTATGGGGGTATCGCAACCACCGTTGTTCAGATATATACCAGTGAAGTATAAATGTAAAACCTTCAACTTTCGATGTTGAAGCATCAGAACCTGGTGAACTATTCGAGTAGATGACAAATCAACAATGTTAAACAGCTCGAGGCAGTGCAGTCTCGCACTCCGATTGCACATCACATGATCAGGTCCTGATGTCACACTAAGCCTGAGCTAGACTAGGTAGCTAGCACGCAGTAGCATTTATGACGGTCGGAGGTTTAGATGTGAATCACCCGAAGGGTAAGCTGCAGCTTATGTAATACATCCATGAAGCGATTGATTGGCTGAATTGATTGATCGATCAAATCAAGCACCAAACAAGCACCAAGGGTTTTTGGCACTAGAGAAGAGAGACCTTGGTTAGAGTGATGGTCATTATTAGATTGAACCAGCGAATTTCCATTCAAACCATTTCATCATCGTCGTCTGAACTTCTTCTTTTCTTCCTATCATTGTGTCAAAGATAAAGATATCAAATTACATCTGCATCCCCATTTGTCTTACTTGAGAGAGAATTTTGGTTTCTGATTACTTTTACTCCTTCTTTCTTCTTTCTTCCTTATCTGCCTAAGCAAAAAGGCAAGGCGAAGCAAAGCAAACCAAAGCAAAGGGAAATACCGAGATAACACATCAAACCACGATAATCCAGCCATTTGAGATCTACAATCAAATATCTCCCATCCATTCTTCAATTCCCAACCTCGGTATCCTTTCTACGCTTTCTATATCCTCTCCGCATAATACCGCTCCGAGCCAAGCCAGTCACTTGAGTTTCGCACAATGGCGGCCACGGAGTTAGCACAGCAACAACAATCTCCTCCAAACTCACAACAACATGGTATGAGCCACAATACAGTTCCATTTCCATTCCCAACCTCATAATTCATTCATCACAACCATACTTTCAGTCGATCGTGCATTACCATATTCTCTCACCTTTGTCTCACTCTTATATACAAATTGTCATCAACTAACTGATATGCCAGACCGTTCTGAACAAGTAGGAGGACGTCGCAGACCATTTTCAACATGGATGAAAAAGTTCACGAATTTCAAAAGTGGCTCTTCAACTGCAAATTCCAATCAAACCACTAATGTGAAACGAAACGGTCAACAAACAAAGGGGAGCTTGAAGAAACAATCTCCTTCGAAGAATAACAACCCATATCCAGAATCCGGTCGCATAAATGGTACTGCAGCAGCGCCTGCCTCTCGCGATCGACATTTGTCATTTTCAACTGTACCAACCGGTAACTCGGTCAGCACGTCATCGTTGGAAAGAAGTCGAAGATCGACTCGATATTCTGAGGATGGACATCCACCGCCAACAATTGGAAATAAATCAGTAGCTCCTACAATGGGCGAGGAACACGATGTTGCAAGATCAGACATTGCAGCATCCCACGCGCCATCTTCAGGTGAGGCTACAAATGGTACAATTGGATGCGGGGTTAGCACTGGTAGAGGTGCTGATAGCACATTTTCCTCCCCAGCACCATCTGTTAGATCTTTGACTACAACTCTTACAACGATTCATTCTGCTGGAGCTCCTGTCACTACTGTTTCGCACAACCATGCCTCGAATAACACACAAGGTATTCAATTCACACATCAATTTCCTGCCTCCTCACCAGCCACAGCCTTACCCGCACATTTGGCCCCACAAGGTAGTGGAGGTCACCCTGCAACATACAACACAGCTACAGCGAACAATCTCCTCACAGATAATGCATCTATCTTGACTTTAGCCTCATCTTCTAAACGCAGACGAAGGCGATCTATGGACACTGACGCATCTGTTCGTGCTTTGGCGCCATCTTCGGTATTTGGTGGCAGTCGCGAAAGTCTACCCTTGAGTGTTTTGAGTGCTACAATTGACGGTTCTACAATCACATCGCCAACTGGTCTATATCAACCACGCCCTATCGCAAATGAGAGAGCTAGCATTTACTCTTCAACTGGTGTCGCTCCAGCTTTACCAAGTGAAAGGAATAGTTATTACGCCAACAAACAATCTTTGGCAAATGATGGTGGAAGTGTGAAAAGTGGGTTATTAGGTCATGGCAGGACAGACAGCATCTCTGGAAGTATCGGTGGCATGGCTGCTCCAGGAAGCCCGCTAGCTAGTCCGCGCGATCTTACAGGCTCTACAGGAAGGTTAAGTCGAAGTAATTCGGGATGGGGAGAAAATGGTGAACTTATGGCCATAGATACTTCGCACACTCTAGACGAAGAAGATACGAAAGACAAAATTGTGAGGGAGGAATTGGAGGAAGAGAGCGTAAAGTAATTTTTCATAAGACTGGGTATTTGGAGCGTAGGGAATGAGGATGAGCAATATTTCAAAATATGAAGGTAGATTTAAGGCCGGACAGAGATACGGAGAATGGACATCGAGGAAGATGTGGGTTGGTGTTTGGGTTCTGTGATTTACGGTTTATGCACCAAAGATACCCGATAATTATTGATTGAACTTCTAGGTTCTTAATTCCAGATGTTCCTGCTCATTGGTTTCGAGAATATTCATGGGGATGCGTGTATAATCATCAGATGGTTTTGAAACATGAAATATTGTCTGAAAGATTCCATCTCAAGTTCTCTTACGTGGTAACGTTTGTGATCCATTACAGCTGACAAGATCAGATCGTTCCATTGAAATACTAAAACGTGTCTGCGAACTCGAGTCCAGTAAAAATGGAACATAAATTCTACCATCCGAAGTGTCTAAGACTCGAGAGCTAGTCCGCACTAGACTAATTCTCTTTGCGTATTGGATAAGTTGATTTCGCTCTCATATCTTCATGGCAAGGAGTGGATGGAGGTGATAAGAAAGGAGTTCTCATTTTACTTTCTTCAAATCTTATAAATACAAGTCAGAACGCCAAGCGATTGCTTAATCGTACTCGAAAACGTTCACGTGATATACCAACTAAAATGCGTCCTCGAACTAAGAGTGGTGAACAAGTGTTTTCGTCTCAAGTACCAAGGATTGTACCGAAGCCACTAACAGAGTATAGATATTCTCTATTACAATTATCTTTATGTGAAAATTATACCTGATAAATCCATGCTCAACATGTACGGCATCCGGACTGCTTGACCTCGGCTTCGATTCTGCCTGGTTTCTCGAAGTTCTTGTCGGTCATCGATATGAAAGAGGTTGGATGCCAAGAACATTGTATATACATGTTGCGCGTTTGTCTACGCGTACACTATTTGTGCGTTGCAGAGACGCAAATAGCCTATTTCGGGTCAGGCAAAACTTCTTTCGCTCCAGGAAGAAGTGCCGAAACCAGAGGAAAAAATGTCCGAAACCTCCGAACTATATGGGAACCTATTTTGGATGATACCCATATATTACCATATGTCTGTGTCAAAACACTTGATTCTAAGAAGATGGAGATACAGGACTTGCTGGATTAACAGGAAGAATGTGTAATCATTGTATCGCTGATCGGCTTGAGCAAAACAGGTATTTTTGATATATGGCTGAATTAGAGCCTTCTTTGCAAGTTCGACGTATATTCTGGAATTCAATGCACGGAAGGCCCAGGACGACTGGCATCCTTTTGCAATCCGCTTTTATTGGATGAACCAGGTGGTCCGCCTCAATGCTGCATTTAAACGTCATTCCGGACTTTGAGAATATATGGAGCATTGAGGTGGCAGTCGACAAATGCTGAAGCTTGAAACGCATCTTCAACGATGTTAATGATCTATGAGCCCCTTATTAATATCCTTTACCATGCGCAAAAGCTTAGCCACCGCCTCATGCGCAGATCCAAAGCTTGATTTAGCAAGAGTCAATAGCACAATAACCTTTATTCGGGACCGAACAATATATGGGGTACGCAATAGTTGGTGGATAGCTTCAGTTGAGATTTCTTGCAAGTGAACTTATAAAGAAACATGTTTCGTTCTCATCGGAAGTTTTCTCTTCGCTCATTCCTCTCCAACTTACATTATTGTTTACAATGAAGCAGGTTACTTCTCAAGTCCTTGGGGCTGCCGCTCTCGCTCATGGAGCCTCAGCACAACTTTACAACCAAGTAATTCAAACGAACTACGGACCTGTTCAAGGTATTCCTGCCTTCAACTCTTCCCCAAATGGTAACATTTCGAACTGGGAGGATATCACCGTATGGAAAGGTATTCCATATGGTGCCGATACCTCTGGCGAGAATCGATGGACACCTCCAAAGAATGCAACACCTTGGAATACCACTCTTCAAGCAAACAAGATGGGTCCTATTTGCGGACCAGGCAATCCATCGACAACCGGCGGCACTGTTAGCGAAGATTGTTTGAACCTCAATATCTGGACCAACGGCAATTCTACCGATGCCAAGCTCCCAGTTGTTTTCTGGTCTTTCCCAGCAGGTGGTGCTGCCGATCAACCTTTGTTTGACGGTGCTGGAATGGCGTCTCAAGGGATTGTATTCGTCAATTACAACTATCGTATCAGTGCTCTTGGCTGGCTTTCAACCCCAGAGCTTTCAGAAGAAATGTACAAAGCTACTGGATCTAACAGTTCCGGGAATTGGGGACAGCTTGATCAAATACACGCTTTGAGATGGGTACATGCCAACATTGCTGCATTCGGTGGTGATCCAGACCACATCACCGTTATGGGTCAATCCGCTGGGTCAGCTGCTGTCTACCACTTCGTTAACAGTCCATTGTCAAAGGGACTTATTGTCGGAGCCATCGCCGAATCAGGCACGCGTGATCCATACGATCCTGAGGCCCTTACTCTTGCCGAGAATTATCGTAACCAGTCTTATGCTCTCGCATCCGGCTTAGAGTACATGGCTTCCAAAAACGTTAGCACCATTGCTGAGATGCGAGCTCTCCCTCTTGCTGATCTCGAAGAGTCTCTTTTCGGAGGTACATTCTCCGATAAATTCGGTAATGTACTTGACGGCTATGCTATCCCAACCAAATACATCGAGACACTTGCCACTGGCCCAGCAAACGATGTTCCATACATCACGGGAAACACCAAAGATGAGTCCGGAGCAGCTACAAGCACCAATCTCACAGTTGCCGAGTACGAAGCTGAAATCGAAGCGCAATACGGTGCTTACAACCTTTCATCCACATTCTTGGAGCTTTACCCAGCCTCAAACACAACTCAAGCAAGTATGGCGTATAATGCTCATTGGCGCGATACTTCCCGTGTCTCTAGTTGGTCGTTCGCAAATCGCTGGTCTGTCAAGTCCAAGTCGCCTATCTGGACATACTACTGGGATCATGCTCCTCCAGGACAAACTCAAGGAGCTTATCACGAGTCCGAAATCAACTACGTTCTTAACAATCTCTACGGAACTGATAAGCCATGGGAAGCTGTCGATTTTGAGATTGCTCTCAAGATGAACGGATACTGGGCGAACTTCGCTAAGACTTTGAACCCCAACAACGGAGGCTCCTACAAAGGAAACGGAACGTTGCCACAATGGAATGCCAATTCAGAGACTGACATGGTGACTATGGAAGTTGGCGATGGATTTGGAGAGGTTCCTATTGGTAGTGCAGACCAAGTTGCTGCGATCACCAAATACTTTTCCTACCAAAACCCTGTTTAGATGATGTTTGATGATATGTGGGTTGGGTGACCTAAATGGATCTGGACTCATTATTTTCTGTATATGTATCCATTAGAAAAGCGAAGAAGTTCAGCGAGAGTGAGCGGTTTATTTTTGTGTATAGATAGCATTCAATTCAAGTCAACACGAGATACGGTTGTACTCTTGTATTTCATCATTGCTTTTCCTCCGCTACTTAATTGAGTCTTCGGGGACAATTCTTTGCAACTCGCTGCTACTCACGGACAAACATTTTACTAATGTCATTCAACCATCTGATCTCTTTCCTCTCAATAGCAATTGGCAATCTAATCTTATGGTCAAAATTCTGACTAGATATTGCTAGCTTAATATCTTGCGAGGGCAAATCTCAAATCCCATCATTCCAGCTGCGGAATTCATTTTCCCTCTACAACACCTTACACATTCCTCACACTTATCACTTTCGAACTCTCTCCCTCTTCTCTTCTTATCTTTCTAGTCATTACCAAAACAATTATTTAAAATATCCCCTTCCATGATTACACTTCTAGAGAAAAACAATTGACTTCCATGTACTCCAGCACCCACCAAAAATGATATCTCTCCACTACCACCGCATCCTCCTATTATTTTTTCTGCTCTTCCTTTCCCTCATCCTTCTCTTACACTTCACATATCCCCATTCACTAAACTTCAATCTAAATCTGAAGCCCCTATCCATAACCAACTCCAACGCCCCATCTAGAAAACAAAAATACATCACCCAAGAAGGCAAACCCATCAACCAACAAACCATCATCCAGCTCCGAGCAAAAATCAACCAAGGAAAATATCCCACGCTGAAGAAATTACTCGACCACGGTGTTTCGGGAGTAGGCGGAGAAAACGGAGAGAAATCTGGGAAGGGAAGGGGAGGAGGAAAAATTCTCCATCAGGTGTGGCATAATCCGGAAGGAGGATTTGCGAGAAGAGTTGAGAGGCGCGGGGATGGGAATGTGGGAGTTCAAGCAATAGAAGGAAGTTATGAGGACGGTAAGGGAAAGGCAAAAATATACATAGCGGAAGATAAAGAGGGATGGGAAGTATCTGGAGGGGACGGAGAAATTCCTCGTGAGTGGGAAGAGAGGAGAGAGTATTGTAGGGGGATTAATGAACAAAGTGGATGGAAATATGTTGTATGTATCTTTCTATTTATCCCCTCGATGATCTTTTCCAGCTCTATAATTTTTGTTTCTCACTGGGGTTTGAGAGCATGAAATTAACAACCCACACACAGCTCTGGACCTCCCGGAAATCCCTCGCCTTTATAAAAACTCACTACCCATCTTTTCTCAAAAAATATATATCCTATCCCTCTGATTCCCAACGCGTCGAAGCGATGAAATATCTTCTGCTTTATAAATATGGTGGTATTGTATTGGATCTAGATACGATATGTCTGCGAGCTCTGGATCCATTTTTGATGCTTGGGTTATTTGTTATGGGTGAGCCTTTATCTTCATATTCATCTGAAAACAAAAATGAGGATAAAGAAGGAGTTGAGAAGCTAAAAGGAACAATCTCAACACGTATCATGGGCGCTCCGAGAAATCATGGATTTGTGGTGGAGTTGATAGATGTGTTGATGGGGCATAATGCACCGGGGATTGAAGGAACAGGAGAACGGGGGAGGGTTAGAGAAACAGAAGCCTCAATTTTGACGGAGAAATTGAAGAAGGGGGGGAAGTTGATAATGGGTAAGAGAGACATTTTTGGAGAGGCGTGGGATGCGTATCATAGGCGCATTGAAGAGGGAGTATTGAATGTGAGTGTTAGTGTTGGTGCTAATACGTCTACAAGTATGGATGATAAGAGAGGGAATAGTGACGGAGAAGAAATGGGATTGGTGGATAGTGTGGGATGGAGAGTTAGTGTGTTGCGAAAGGGAGAGGGTGTTGGGAGGGGATTCTTCGGTGAGTTTTTGAATTTTGCAAATCTTGTTTCCTGTGTGATGAACAGGTGTATCTCTACCATTCAGAACAGAGTGATATGTTTTGAATCATCGATTCTTAGATATTCAATTCAACTTTGGAGTACGAGTTGGACCACAATTAGACCATAAAAACTAACTATCCCCAGGTCCCCACCCTCCCAACGCCAAACCCCCTTCCCCGTCCAAATCCCAATCAAGAACCTCCCACACCTCTCCCACTCATCTTCTCCTCCCCCTTCTATTCCTCATCTCCCTTTCACTCCTCATAATACTAATTTTCTACTCTCATTAACGCTCTCGTACACGTAAACAACCGCTTCTCCGTCGCGCTTCAAGTAGATATGAGAGAGGAAGGAGAAGGGAGAGGGTAATGAGAGGTGCAGGATTGGGTGGAGTAAATGGTGGATGTTTGTTTAATGGGTATGGAGGGAGTGGGTATGGGGGAGAGGAGAAGGAGGGAAGGGGTTTGATGATTGGGAAAGAAGAAGCGGATGGAGGGGAGTAGGGGAATGAGAGAGGCGGGGTGTGAGGGATGCTGAATGCTATTATAGAGATTGCAATGCGTATGATTAGAAAATGACATTCCATGCAAACGGAGATCAATGACTGATTAAACCCTCGCCCAATTTAAATTCAAAGGGCAAAAAAAGTGTTTTGATATGCGATTATTGGGGAAACTGGATGGAATCACAAGGAATGCGAGAATGCGCACTCATTGAAGCCTTTTCTGGCATTAATATTGTATTCTGATCATATCCACACAAATCGGTCATCCACATGTCTACAAAAGTATTCAATATCAGAATCACACATCTTCTTGTGAGAATGACTTTATTTGTCAAGGTTGAATCCACTGAGATCGTGGAAGATGCTACGCGGGAAAGTTAGTATTACAAACAGACAGCTTAAACGGAACGATATTTTGCCAGGTGGTGCTGAATATCGGGTTTGAGAAATGAGAGATTGATTTATGAATCCAATTTGTATGTGAAATCTGCGTGATTTTGCGAAAAGATAGATAGAAATGGGTTATTCTTGATGTTCCAATTTGCTATTCAGTATTGGTGATGGGAACATTTTTTGTGTTGCAGTCACTTGGCTTCTTTTGTGGTTCCAGGAATCTTCGTCTCTATGTAGTTTGCCCTTTTTGTTAACAACTACCCTTAAGCATTTGAACCTTGGAATGTCCATGACGTATTAGGCATCGAGAACTGTGCTTCAATGTCTTCTAGTCCCGGTATATCCGCAAGAAGTGATTCCAACCACGAATCACCATACCCAATATCCTGTAGCGTTTGGCTACTACTTCTATCCATTGTAGGGTCAACAGGTGGTAGTGGATCTGCCTTCATGACTTCACTAAGCATCTTCGCATCATCCTCTTTCCTTTTTTGAGAAAGCAAAACTAGTAATCGAGCAGTTTTATATGCTTCTCTCATGATACTTGTATCATATGCGGTTGATACTTCTCCAAGAGTCTTCATTGCGTCTCCGAGTCTCGATAATGAACTTCGGTTGTCGATAGCTAGTAGTGTGCAGATTATTTGGAACGGTACGTTAGCCATATGATGCCAGGGACAATTTGTTCTGACCATATCTCTAGCACAGCGTAAAGCTTTACTCATAAGCGTCAAAGCTCGGTCTAAGAGTTCCGGAGAGACAGTGAGATTCAAAGCGCGAAGACGTCGGTAGATGCAGAGCATCAGATTACATTGAGCCATTACTGATGGCGGCTGTATGTGACTGCTATCCAAGACTTGCACAAATGCAGATTCGAGATTCGATGCATTTTGCTGGTTAATTGGATCCAAAGCTTCGGACATGGGCAATAAGCTAAGAAGCTCTTTCGTTGAATCTTGGTAAGTCAGATATGGGAGGACTGAGGGCACTCCTCCTTGGAGCACCACCCTAGACCGTCCAAGGTCAAAAGAGATCCACGTATTTAGATGCTGTGCTACACCTAATAGCCTCCATCGTAACTCTGAATTGCTGTCTACTGCTGGTTGTATTGAAGGATCATTTGTGGTAGTCGAGATATGAAGACTCGCTGCTTCAATCATGTGCATCAACGTACAACTAGACATCCATGCGACATGAGGTGATGCTGTCATACGCAAATAGACAACCCTAAGAAGTTGTCCTGTGATTGTTTCTGTTGTTGGTGTTTCTCCGGAATATTCATCTAGAATTGACCGCGCAGATTCAACAAGCTGCAGTTCTAAGAAAGGTGCAACCCGATTAGAAAACAGACTTCCAAGTGCCGTCACCCCAAACAAGATTGCATCAAATGGCTTTCTCTCGTTCTTGACAAGTTGTCGAACCTTCCATCTTTGAAAGAATTTTGCCCGATCAATGAAATTGTAACAGATGTCCACCTTTTCAAAGTAGAAGGCAGACAATTCATCCACGATGCCCGTGCTCGATATATCTTCCGTTGACAATGTTGAAACCCGCTTAGATCTGGTATTACTATACCGCTCTCCAATATTCCATGAAAACAAATTCAATCTCGGTGCATTTTGAGGATCAATTTTCAGCGCTAATTGCCTGGCAAAAGTTGCACCGGAATTCGCTTCTATTGACGGAGGAGGTAAGGACTCTGATTTTGTGGGAGCTGACAATGATGATTGCTCATGGTTGTGTCTAGGTCTTTTGCTATGTCCGGAATAGTTCTTGTATTGACACTCGTATTCGAATCGAACACAAGAATCACATGGTTGACCGCCGTCGCATCTTCTTTTGCGGTCACGACAAGGTTCGCAGGCTATTCGAGAGCGTTTACGCTTCAATGGTGAGTCTGTCATGGCAGCTAGAGAATTTTCTCAACGAAAATAATAAACAGCTGAGATAAAAAAACGAAAATTTTCCCTACCTTCTTGAGTGATCACATTTTGAGACCCATTTGATGCTCTGACATGGCAGAGCTATGGTGGAGACGATTTGCTGCATGTGCATTACGTAATTTAGATGCGGCCAAAGGTTAATCCTCGGCGTTCACCGAAGCTTCGTTTGTCACTTCTTCACAAATGAGCAACGATTCAATCTTCTAGTTGATCCTATTCTATCTATTTACTGCCTTATAAAAATCTTATCAAATGCTATTTTGAAACTGGTATCAATTGATCATTCCGAATTCCGTTCATTCCCGTAGGAGGAGACCTAGACCTTTACCCAATTCCATCCAGACTTCGATACCCTCGAAGCTACAAGACACAATCCACTCAGCGCAATCGACGTTCCCGCAAAGATCTGCGCATAAAGATAACTTCCTCCTCCAAGCTGAATCAGCGCACCAGAAATCGGTGGACCAGTCAAACACGCAAAGCTAACAACACTGAAAATCATACCCAACCTCACCCCCGTTTTCTTTGGATCCGACGTCAATGTTGTAGCAGTAGCCGGAAGAAGCGCCTGCAAGGCAGCTGCAACAAATCCATATATAATAGCAAATGCATAAATTCCACTTATGGAATCAACAGCCGCCCAACAATAAACTAAAATGCATGCTGCAAAACTGAATGGGGTGAGGATGTTGAAGGGTCCAGTGATCCGATCTCCGATGAGGTTTGGAATAATGCGTCCGATGATTCCAATCCCATTTAAAATCATTAGGAGATTGACAGAGGTTTCAGTCGTAACGCCCAAGCGGTCGCGAGCGAATGTTCCCAGATAGAAAAAAGCGAAATACAGACCCCAGTAATTCAAGAACATCCCCATGGTAAAAAAGGTATATGCAGGTTCTTTGAATGCCGCCCACTCCACAAACGCACCCGCTTTGTAAGGTGGTAATCTTGGCTTAAAGAAGAGAAGTGAAGGGATATGAGCTGTGAGCATAATGAACCCTACGATTCTCAACGTCCAGGCGAACCCAATTTTTCCAATCAGTACATGCACAGCAGCCGGATACACTAGACCTCCACTTGCTCCTCCCGCCGCTGCGAGGCCCACAGCTAACGCTCTGTTTCTCTTGAAATATGTCGACAAAACAGACAGAGCAGGACAAAACGACAATCCATTCCCTAAGCCAACACAGACCGCATGAGCAAGAAATACCTGCCAGTAGCTCTTACATAAGGATGTCATAAAGACACCCAGTAATTGTAGGAACACACCAATTCTAAAGACGAGATTGAAATGGCCAGCATCCGACGCTCGACCACCTATCACTCCGACGAATAATAGGAGAAACACTTGAACGCTACCGATCCAAGCGATGGATGAAGAAGTTTGCGCTAGACTGACGGTGTAGTATTCCTGAAAAATCCCATAGCTGTTTGCGAAACCCCAACTATTGAAAAAGACGAGATGCGTGAGAAAAACGTGCAGCCAAGCTGTGAATCCCCCATCCGGAGGGGGTCCGGGATTTGTTGAATTGGGGGTTGGAGTTTGGGAGTGAGATTCGGTATCGGTACTGGTGTCTGAGAATTGAGCATCCTGCGTTTGTTTTTCGGGCTCATTCATACTCATATCATCAGATGTATAGTTGCGGATGGCAAAGAAAAGGCTCGTCAACAATGATATCTTAGGATATTTGTTTCCGCATCAAGGCCAGTCCTGGGAGAATCTTTATATACTCTAGCGATTGAGTCAATTTTAGATTCTTATTTAATATGAAATTTCGATTCCCAAAAAATCCACAGTTCCAGATAATTGCCAATTTCCTCCTACAGATGATGCGCACGTCTTTGGCTCGGATGATGCGCACGTCTTTGGCTCGGATGATGCGCGTCCGGTTATTGCGGGGAGTTAGGGGAGCGGAACAAAAACAATTGCGCTGGAGGAATCATTCTCGTAGGTGTGGATGAAATGTGGTTCTATTAATCTGGATTATATATTTTTCCATCTATCTTCTAGAATTATTCCTAATACAAATCCCTGTGTAGAACCTCAATCAAATGGAATATAAAGCAATTCCCAAAGATAGTATACCCCACTTGTCTTAAACTCTTTTACAATTGTATATCTAGTACAAGACTGTAATACCTACCCAAGTGAGACTTTCAACAAGTTATTGTAGTAGATCCTTAAACTTCATTAGCTCGTTTGAATGTAGATCGACTACACTGAAACTTATTGCTTCAATGTGAGAACTTACCGTGTCTTAGATAATGACTCAAAAATCCTACCTCCACAAAGTCTTAAGACTATGAAATTATTAAATCATATCTATCGTAGATCGCAAAGATTATAGGTGGAAGACTACGATATTTCCTGAAATATAGATATGAGCGAGAGAAACATGCGGCAATTGGCTGTAGGAATAAATTTGTTGGTATCATAAATATTAGTGGAGTTCAAACTTCTGGAGATCTTCTATATACACTTTCCATCCTTTATACATCATCCATTACGACTATAACGCCTCACTGAGCTTCTCCCGTTCCGAACACCTCCAACTTAATCCTATCTTCACTCACTCCAAATAGCTGCAAAGTCTTACTCATATCATTCATAAAACCCCCCGGACCACAAATGAAATAGACTGTCGAGGAATCATCCAAATGCAACGCATCGTCTTTAACTTTCGATAAGTCCATTCGTCCCGCTAGATCCTTCACCGGATGTCCATAATCATCGGCTGGGAGATTCTTGACGAAAACCCAGGATCTGATATTCGACTGCGATGAAGCGATCTCTTGGACATGGGCATGGAATGCGTCAACTTCTTTGCTGCGAGCTGCGTGGATATATGATATTGGCCGCGTGCTTCTTGTTTCTATCAATGTGTTAAGTATGGATACCATGGGTGTGAGGCCAACTCCGGCGGAAATCAACACTACGGGAGAATCGACGGTCTTGTGTAGATCGAGGAAGAATTCTCCCTGGGGTGGAGATACCTGGACAATATCACCCTCGTTCTTCGAATCGTGGAGAGTGTTCGAAATCACACCTGCTTCAACTGGTGTATTGACTTCTGGTAAGACAAGGGCATCCTCTCGTTTCACACTGATGCGGTAGTATTTCTCATTTGGACGATCACTTAACGAGTATTGTCTGGATTGCAAATACCCGAAGTCTGGTACATGAACCTGGACTGAGATATACTGGCCCGGTTTGAAAAGAGGGAGGGGTTTTCCGTCCACGGGTTCTAAGTAGAAAGAGGTGATAATACTGGATTCTTTGACTTTCTTGGCAATCTTGAAGTCTCTCCATTCTTTCCATTCGCCAGCTTCTCGATATAATTGCGCTTCTCTATCAATCATAATCTGGGCCAATTGGTTGTAGGCAGCCGTCCACGCGTCTAGGATTTCTGGCGTCAATGCTGCGCCAAGTACTTGGCCCATGGCCTCTAGTAGGTACTTTCCAACGATGGGATAGTGTTCTGGTCGGATGAATAATGAGGCATGCTTTTGACATATTCTTTCCACTGCATCCGAGAGTACAGCGAGGTTATCAATATTGGCCGCATAAGCAGCGAGAGCACCTGACAGAGCACGTGGTTGAGCTCCATTTCTTTGGTTTGTTTGGTTGAAGATGTTATTTAGTGCTGGATTCGCGTCGAGAACGTTTTTGTAAAAGGTGGTAGTAATGGTAGTTCCATACTCTTGGACCACAGGCACTGTGGCCTTTATGATGTCGATTTGCTGAGGTGTGAGTGACATAGTAAGATTTCAATTATCCAGTAGATTGTGTTGCCGTTTTCCGGTATCGATGATTCGAGACATTCAAACATTCTGGACATACTGGCCCCAAGATCCTTATGTATGAATTCCACCTCGAGCACCATGCTTACAAACTTCTGTTAGTAGAACCTTCCCCTGTCGTGGCCGTGAAAATTTTCTGACCTGATTTCATCGTATTGCATTGTAATCATACACATGCCTCGATTGTAATTGGTTTATCACGACAAACAGTGGCATGTTTTGGGAGCCGAGTGAGGGATACCGCTGACATGAAGATATTGCATCCTGATCCTTTATGTACAATACCCACCAGGGTTTGAAGCATCTCCGGGGAGTTGTCCATCTTAACTTTTCGGGACGTTATCAATGTTTGTCAATGCAATGGGGCACCGGGTGACTTCGGAAAAATGTATTGAAGATTTGAATGCTAAACTGCGGGTATCACGGCCCGTGACATCCCCGCGACATCCCCGCGTCTGATCACCAGATCCTTTTGCCAGATTAGTAAGCATATGAGTACCATGCTCCTCAGATTCATTGAAGCATCATCTGAAGGGTTTAACTGGGCTCAGGAGACTGAATTCTTTTCCTCTTTAAATCATATAAATGCTTACCGGGATTGGTGATTCTATTCTTGATTATTAACTTTCGAAACTCCCAACCTTAATTCAGACACAAATCATACATGATGCTGTCGAAAGGCAAAGTCTATAGCAACAAACCACGCGACATATATCTAAACCATCAAAATGTCATCAATATCCTTACAAATAGCTAGGCGACGTATGTTAGAGGCCTTTCCATGGATTAAGTACCCATTGATTGTGTCAGCGCCAATGTTGGGTGCTGCCACGCCTGCTCTCGCGACAAATGTGAGTCTGGCGGGTGGTATAGGATTTCTTGCAGGGGGTAACGATGAGGCGGTTCTTCATCAAAAGCTCACTGTTACGAGGTCATCGTTTGAAGCTGCTAGTCGGAAACCCTCGCAAATCGAGACATTTGATCGACTTCCTATTGGGATTGGCTTCCAGAATTGGGGCTGTGAAATCAATGTCGCTGTTGAAGCTACAAGAAAACACAAACCTTCAGCGGTATGGCTTTACGCACCGAAAAGAACGGAAGACTTGAAAGAATGGGCTCAAGAGCTTAAATTTGTTAGTGGCGGGAAAGTTTCAATTTGGGTACAGGTTGGAACTGTCAAGGAAGCCTTGGATGTTATGGATACGGCGAGACCTGATGTACTGGTCATTCAAGGTTCCGATGCTGGTGGCCACGGTCTAGCTCGATCAGCCAGTATCATCTCATTGCTTCCAGAAGTTGCAGATGCGCTTGAAGATAGAAAATCGGAAATAAATTCCATACCACTACTTGCAGCGGGTGGAATTATGGATGGACGAGGTGTTGCTGCTGCAATGTGTTTGGGAGCGACTGGAGCTGTGATGGGTACCAGATTTCTAGCGGCTGAAGAAGCAGGTATCCCTCAAGGCTGGCAGACGGAGCTTGTAAAAGCAGTAGATGGTGGTGTTAGTACCGGAAGGTCTACTTTATGCGACCGATTGAAGACAACAGTGGGATGGCCAACACAATATGATGGTCGCGCTTTACTTAATAAAGGCCATGAAGACGAGAAAGCTGGAATGTCAGACGAAGAAAATATTCGTTTATATAAGAAAGAATTGCAAGATGGTGATAAGGCTTGGGGCTCACATGGCAGGATGGTTGCATATTCTGGTACTGGGGTTGGGCTAATTAAAAGCGTCATGCCAGCCGAGAAAATCATTCAAGAAACGAGGAAGGGTTTTTCCGATGTTTCTCAGTAGCTACACTTTCAATCGAACAGATCAAAAGACCTTTCCAGCTAAGGCTTCTTCTTTTGCATCAACACCTCAGAGCAAGTAGGGAGCTTGAGAAGACTTTTCATCTCCTGATACGTAACGATGTATCTGCATCTCATTGCTTTTTTCCTATTTTCTTAAGTTACATGACGCCCGAGACGCATATAAATAAGATAAACACTAATTTCAATCATTGAAATGTTGTCTGAAACATTCTTAGCACAATCCATTTCCGCTCCTGCTTCCTGCAGTTTTCAACTAGGGATGTGCAATTGAACCTCAATACTACACTCGTGACGTCCGCAACATTCAGTTCTCATCGGACCGATTGATTATTGTCACAGATATCCGAGCATGGGCACCTATTCTCAAGAAAAAGCTGCGACAAGAACAATTCGGAAGGATAATTTATGATTGCAGGTCTGTTGGTTTTCCGCAGATCGCTTGAGGTGGGTCGTCCGCAAAAGGATCACCAACCATGTTTCTGTAACCTTCCCATTTGGGGTAAATGTACACTGCAACCTTCCGAAAGGATTTACTCGTGCCTTTAATCATAAGTATACCTGCTTAAGGTTACTAGATCGGCTGCTCATGGTCAGCCTTTATGATGTACGTCCCTTCCTGTGAGGTTTCCTGTGAGGTTTTATTTGTTGACATTTGTACTAGGCACATTTGTTGCAAGTACTTCTTCACGATAATTCCTGCTGTACAGCCTATTCAGTGACATTGCAAATGATTTAGTAAAAGTTTATTAAATTGTTCTTCTCACAAAATTTTTCACTCTTCTTAAATTTCGCGATAGAAAAAAAGCCGGAAAATGCTTTCTTCTAAAATGTTGTTAGGCGCCTTGCTAGGCATTGCTTCTTTGAACGGTGTTAAATCAGCGACACCTGATGAATGGAGAACTCGTTCAATCTACCAAGTATTTACAGATCGATTCGCTAGGACAGATGTTACAAATACCACGGATTGCCCTTCTCAAACTAGGGGATATTGTGGTGGGACATGGCAAGGCATAATCAACAAGCTTGACTATATCCAGGTATGAGAGGAAAAGTGCAGCCATAAATTGGTGAAACTATAGGTGCTAATAATCTACTAGGATATGGGGTTCACTGCAATCTGGATATCACCAGTTGTTGAACAAGTCGCGGATCCAGGTCGAGGTTTTCACGGGTATTCCGCTCAGAATTTGTATGGTCTGAACAGTCACTTTGGAGACGCATCGGATCTGAAAGCATTAGCTAGCGCACTTCATGATCGGGAAATGGTAAGATTGAATACAAAATGAGCATGGATAAAGATAGCTAACCATGGCAGTACTTGATGGTTGATGTTGTGGCGAACCATATGGGATCTGATGATACTGCGCATAATGTCGATTTCAGCATCATGAATCCATTTAACGATAGCAAATACTTTCATGATGTCTGTTTTATTAATGATTACAACAATCAGACAAATGTCGAACTATGCGAACTTGGAACGGAGAAGTATCCATTGCCAGATCTGAACACTACTCGACAAGATGTTCGAGATCTCTTCACTACTTGGATCAAGTCATTAGTATCGAATTACTCAATTGACGGATTGAGAGTGGACACTGTTAGACATGTGGAAAAAGATTTTTGGCCTTTATTCAATGAAGCAGCTGGCGTTTATTGTGTGGGAGAAGTAGCAGATGGAGATGTAGATTATCTATGTCCTTACCAAGACTACATGGATGGACTACTTTCGTACGCGTCGTATTACCAACTCACAAAATTCTTTTCCAACACCTCCGCAACGTCAGAAAACCTAATAGGACAACTACAGTCCCAAAATTATCGATGTAAAGACACAACACTTTTCGGATCCTTCACTGAAAACCACGATCAGCCCCGCTTCGGAAATTATACTAGTGATCTTACATTGGCCAGAAATATCATCACATACACGATGTTAGCCGATGGAATACCAATCATCTATCAAGGTCAAGAACAACACTTTCATGGCGCAACTGATCCTTATGATCGTGAGCCAATATGGCCTACAGGTTACGATACTAGCTCCTCACTTTATGTTCTAGTCAAGCAATTAAATGCTATACGTTCTCTGGCAATAGCACGCTCGGAGACATATGCGACTGATCAAACCCAGGTCGCTTACTCAGACCCACATAATATTGCGTTTCGGAAGGGAGATGGGAAATGCATGACTCTAATGGTGCTCAACAATATCGGTGAGAGTGCAGAAGATTACACGGTTGAGATGAAAAATGTGGGATTTGAAGCTGGATCGGTGGTGACGGATTTGTTGAGTTGTAGGAATGTAGTGATCGATGAGTATGGTGGGATGAATGTGCCGTTTGTCAATGGGTTACCAAGCGTAAGTTCAATCCTGTCCATGAGATTTTGTAGAAGCTAATTGAATGTATAGGTTTATTATCCTTTCTATTTACTTGCTGGAACAGGCTGGTGTGATCAGTATTGAGATAGTATACTTCTTATCTTATCTATTTGAGGAGAGGAGGCGTTTTATTGTATATACTTTTACCCACAGAACTGCCCTGTAGATTCATCATTCATAGCTTCAAAGAATGTTCTGTATATAAAAAAGTTATTATTGTGACCCAATCCTTTTTTAGAGTCTAATTTCCATCTAATAACATAAAAAACGATCTCATGGTACACAATAAAGTGCTCGAAGCACAAAAACCCCAGAAAAAACGCTTTATCCTTCGTAATCCATGTCGCTCTCACTGAGACTATCCTCTTCATCCCCACTATCTCTAACCTCTGCATCACCCATTTCACCACCACTACCCCCGGTATTTGCACGAATAGGACTAAAATTACTCAAAGAAGCACCACTAGCTCGCTCCATGTCCCCAATTGGCCGCAATCTCCCCACTTCTCTTCTAGTCTCCTCACAAGACTCATCCATTATCTCTGGTCGGTCCGGAATATCGATCTGCCTCAAGATTCGCTGATTCTCCATCGCTACCAGGTTGTTCTCGTCACGATAGCCAATAACGGCCAAATTAGCCATTGGATTGGCGATAGGGGGGCCATTTAGACCATGACTGGTATTTAGAAGGCTGTTTTGAAGGCCTGGGAGACCACCAGCGAGGTAGCCGACAGGAGAAGGGGGTGCGAAGCGAGAATCATGTGGAGGGGGATGGTGAGGGCGTAAAGCTGGAGCTAGATGGCCAGCTGGTCGTTGGTAGGTGATTTGAGGAGGGAGGATAGGAGGAGGATATACCGGATGTGCTGGGAGGGTGTGTGGAGGGAATCCTCGTGGTCCATTGATATCGTATGGATTTATATAATGCGCGGGGTTGTCCATTGGGATATAGCGGCCGGCAGAAGGAGCTATGTAGCCTAGCCATTGCATGCCAGGCTCCGCTGGATAGGGAACGGCTGGGTGATCGTCGGGGAGGGGGTGGGGACCGAAACTGGGGTGGAGGATGGGATGGTTGATCCAGGCGTTGGTTTGGGTGATGGTTGCAAATTGGGGGACTGGGAGACCACGGTAGTAGAGGGGATAGGGGGGAAGAGGTGCGGCTTGGATGTTTATATGGCCTGGGAGTTGATAGAACGCTGGTTGTGCGCTAGGAGCGACTTGGGGGTGGTTATTGTTCATTTTGGTGGTGGGACGGTGTGAAACGGGGTTAATTTGTCGTTTCACGGCTTGAGATGATTTATTTATGAGAATAAACACTTAATTTTGATAATCAACCTTGTGAGACCTGGCTTGAAAGTGAAAATATCACAAATAACTCTTTTGTGGCTATAAACTATCCTAGATCGCATTTCAATACCATAGATCAGGCCAGAAACATATCGATTTTGTTGCATAATAAATTTTGCCTACCATTAAAATGCTATTGAAGTTCTTAAAATACAATAAACCGGGAAAATACAATAGGATTTGTTGTAATTTAGAGCTTAACGACATTAAATCAGTCATTTCCAAGTTCCCAGAAACACATTTGACCATTCTAACACTTCAAAACAACCAAAAAACCATCAATCAACGATAAAAACAACTATTAGCATAAGATATTACATAGAGAGACCAAAGAAAGTTGTTTAGCTTTGATAGTAAAGGTTTGTTCATCAATTCTCGGCTCCCTTACTCTAAGCGACAGCTAAAGTTAATGGTGTGTCTAGATCTCGAGGGACGTTACATCATTATTTCATACAATGAGAGACCTGTAACTATCAGACTGTAACATAACAATAATAAATCTTGATTGTTTGAATCAATTGATAGATTGAAGTTAGTTCATCATGGAAATCCGACATATGTGTTCGATTCTTTTGTGGTGTTTAGCACACTTGATGTTGTAATATCACGTGGTATATTGAGATAGCCTCAATTGTTCAAATCGAATCTGGTTGTTGATATGTTCTCATTTCTCAAATTCGTTACACGTATTTGATTATCTCGATTTATCTAATGCACTTGATGCTATGGAATCAAATAACACATTTAGATATTCTCAATTGTCCAAACAGATTCCAGCTATCGAGAGGTTCTCATTGTTTAAACTCTTCATATATATACGATTGTCCTAACATATATAACACATTCTATGTCATGAAACCATATGGCAAATTGATATATCCTTGATTCTCCAAATCGAATTCAATCTTTGATATGTTCTCATTACTCAGACCTCTCACGTAAAATGAACTCCCTTGAAGTATCTAATTCATTTGGGATTCTAAAACCAAATTAAACATTGATATATCCTCGATTCTCCAAATAAATTTCATCTATCAAGACATTCTCAATATTCAAGCCCAGCACATATATCCAATTATCCCAAAATATCTATCACACTTAGTAGTATGACGCCGATAGAAATATTCGAATACCCTCAATTGTCCATATTAATCTCAGGTAACTAAAACACTTCGTTGTCCAAATGAATTTTAAAGTATAAAGTCGAGTCAGACAATGAGATTTCAGTAATTGTCGAAGCCAATAGAAATAATCAAACACTCTTGATTGTCCAATTCAATATCGGGTATTGACGATACTTTATTGTATTGAAATATCTTATAATATAAAGTCAAAGTAAATAATGAGATACTCTCGACTGTTCAAATCGAGTTCAGTTTTTGAAATGATTACATTATTCAAATTAACTGGATGCATTCAATTCTCCTGGTTTATTTACTAAATTTCATGACATATGAGTGTTTGAAACATTCATTCCATGTTATCCCATCAGGGTCTTTGGGAGGTTTGAATATCTTCACTTTTATTATGTGACATATCATTAGGTATGTATTACAGGATAGCTGGAGCTTATACATGGTTTGTGATCATGAATTCAGTAGTGAAATACATCTGATATCATGTAACGTTGTTACTTGAAGCATTCGTATCCGCCGTCATGAAGCCTTTCGAGCCATTACTCTCATATGATGCAATATTCGGTAATATTGAGATTCATTAATGCCGTAAGCTCCTCAACATACCTCCAGCCCCTACATATGATGCGCACTCCTAAGTGTCCTCTCCGCATCCTCCCTCACCCCCTCCCAAATCCTAAACATCTCCTTCCACTCCCCCTCACTACTCTTCTCCCACAACTCTCTCCACCACTTGCCCATCGCCTCAAATTCCCTCATACCCTTTACCCTCTCCAGACCCGTCTCAGATCCCTCATAAATAACGGTATCTATCCACAACGTACACAAGAATGCAAAAAGTGAACATCCCTCAATCTCTCTAATCTTCTTCACATGATCCCGACACGAAACCCTATCACCTTTGAAAAATGAATCCTGCAGATGGAGTAGCAAAGCCAGCTCCATGAAATCAGGTCCAGATTTAATCGTCTCGATACGGAGATTCGGAGAAAAGAGTTGCAAGCGCAGGATTTCGAGACTCAGTCTCAGAGTCGAAAGTTGGAATCTGTGATCTTCTGAAGCGTTGGGAAATTCTTTCGAACATTGATTTACAAAAATGGATGTTCCTCTATTCCACGCAAGTAAAGCTCTTCGACGTTCTTCCGAAGGAACCTGAATTTGCGGAATATCGGCTTGAGCTGATTTTAAGAGAGCGTCGATTTTATTTTTGTGATTCTGGACAATCGTCCACATAAATCCAATCAAGTGTGCAAAATCAGAGAGTCGTTCTTCTTCCGAGACGCTCTGTTTACTGAGATGCTCAAATATCGCAGTAACACCTCTCCGCTGCGTTTCTTCATGCGTCCAGAACGAACTCTCGATCTTGGAACTTTGCAATAGAGACATTCCGAACCTTAGAGCGATTTTGCTCTCTTCGGTTTCGCCCTGCGCACCCAGTATCGCATGCACACTTTTCCACCTCTCTCTCAGGATTCGATTATCATGGCCTAGTTCAGGAGTAACCGGACTTATACGTATAGTTGATATATCTCTAAATTTTATCGGCGTTCTGTTCTTTGTATAAATGTTGAAGTTGAGACGAACGCCATGGTTGATTGATCGGTAGTGAAACAGTTTGTGTCCGAATCTATGTACGATATAATCCCAAAACTCTCTTTGCTGCATGTCTTCATAGAAAGAAGCCGGCACTGGAAATTTTTCCTGGTAATCAAAGGGTCCAGGGTTCATTAACGTGATACTCTTCGATCCACAAAGATCCTGACTCTCTACCGATGGCCACACCGTCTCAAACCAATGCCCATATGGCATTCCTTTTACCGCCGTCGTAAAAGAACGGACTGTTCCACCATTCAGCTACAGCCACCATAATTAATCCTCAAGCTCCCAATTTCGAAAAGAGAAAAGACTCACAGCAACCTCAAAACTAAACCCCGCTTCCGCCAACGGTTCCTCATCAAAAAACCACGGCGGATTCTCATCATCCGGATTCTGCACTCTCGTCCCATCGATCTTCGGACAAACAAAATTGATCGCATGAATAATCTCATGCACAAGCGTAATAGCAGTCGCCCATTCCACCATTTTCCTTTCCGAAGTAGTCAGATCATTTCTAAACAACGATTCTAATCTTGAATAAGCAAGCCATACATAAATCTGCCATTCTTTATTTTCCGCTTCGTGATACTCCATGTATTGATAATTTGTTACGGTAAGCCCATATACACTATCTGGAAGCTCGTCTTCTGGATCGATGGGATATTCTGGACCGCGAGGATCTTCATTGGGTGACATGAAGCCGAATTTGCAATTCCAGTTTTTTTCTAGATCGTCGAATACCTGTTCCATTCTCTTACGAACGACACTGTAATCTGTGATATGATATGGCAGAAATGAAACCAAATTATCAGGCATTTCATCTTTTGGACGAATCCTCGCTGGATCGATAGAAACTCTCTCACCGAATATCAGAGCTGCGAACTATTATCTAAATCAGCCCTGTTCAATAAACCTCACATGCTTGACAGCAGATCAGTTCCTACCCACGGTAATGTATACATGCTCATTATAGTCCTACTCGCCAATTGCAAAACCGGCTTCATTTTCTCATACACCAACGGATTATGCATTGACCAATCGCCCCTCTGTACCCCATCAATTATCAGCGGATACATATGGTCTCTTGTCAAGTCCGGCTGATGGGGTTGTATTTCCCATCTCTGCTGTTGAAAAAGCGGCATGATGGGATTATCCAAAGAAGACTCTTTCAATTGCCTATCAGTGATAACATCCATATCTGCCAATTCCCGAGCGGTGAATCCATCAAATTGCTCTCGTTGAAAATCTTCAATTCGATTCCGGAGAACAATTTCTTCAGGATCCATGTTTGCTTTGGGGAAAAGAGGGGCGAGGGGAGTAAGCCCTGATATTTGGAGGCTCTCTGACCAGGCGCCATATTTAGGAACATTGCGACTTTGGCGGGGGTTCATGGCTGGCGGCGTTGTGGTCTTCGAAAGTTTCCAAAAGATCCTTTGGGGTGATTTTTTTTCTCTCGCTGTAGTCGCGCTATACTGTAGACCGCAACGCTTTCCTTTGTTTGATTATGGCAGCTAGTTAGTCGTAAACGCAAAACATACCATCCATCTTTGTTGCACGTACATTGCAGTTATTATTCAATTGATAATAAGAGAGACAAAGAATTTTTGAAATTACCTCAACCCCAGAGCCAAAAGTATTTCTGATATCAAATAAGAGATCTGAACCTTTGTCAAGTTGCTATAGACTAATGCAATAGCTTAAAGAAGTATCGTCGGATCGCCCGATCCGGATAAACAAGCCACATAAAGACCTTCATATTCTCTCAAAGCAAAAGCCTCTCCCAATTCTTCCCCATCACAACTCTTGAACCTATCCTGTAAATCTTACAGGTGAACAAACTCTCAAACACCATGTCTACAATCGGCAGCAACAGTTCTTCCCCTCGTCGCCTAACCTTCTTCACTCCTCCCGAATCCCCCCAATCCCGCAAAACCTCACAACCAAGCACTCGACGAGCCTCCAAAGTCATAACTTCCAGTCCACGAAAAAGAGTTTCCTTCCCCGTCTTTCCACAAGAAATGGAAATACCAAGAGATCAGACCTCATGGCGACAGAAGATAGCCAACATACCAACGTTATGGTCTGAATTCATCACCGCGGTTCACCATCGCATTTCCGTGAGAAGACTCATCAAGGTGATCATTCTTATCTACGCGACTGCCCTTATCATCCGCGTCATTGATATTCGTGTCTCCCTGGGGAAAAGTCCTTGGTACGAAAGAGAAGAAGGATATAACCACGGAGAAGAGCAAGACGTTCTGCACGAAGGAGAAGCTGAAAATGTTTACGAGAGAGAGCAAGACTTTCAGCGCGAAAAGGAACAATTCACACACAGACATGATAATGGCGACGGTTTTCACATTCCACAACAACTCGAGCCCTACGAGTTAGTCAGTCCATTAATTGATCTCGCAAATCTAGATATCAGTCCTCAGCTTGATGTCTTGAAAGATGCATATATCGATTCACGATATGGACTTAGCAGACTGAGAGAGGGTCTGCCAGAACTGTCAAAAAATTCTCCAGCACTAAGCACCAAGATTCGAAAGGTTCGAGAACAGGCCTGGACAATCTCCGAAGCTATTGGAGGGTTTTCAAAGTTCATAGATGTTTATATAGGTACCTTCCAGCGAGAAACAGATCATCTCAGGGAAGAAATCGCCAAAGTGAAACCTGGAGATGAACTTGCCGATTTAAATCTAGAAGATTGTAGAAAATTGGGCACAATTTGGATCAGTCATTACAAACGATTAAAGCTCAGGATGAGAAATATATGGAGGATGAAAGATGTATTTTCAAACATTGTTGACTCGGCCGTTAGAGATAGGAAAGATCTTGAAAAGGCATTTAGGAAAGCCGAATCCGGCATGACCAAAGAAGCAAAAAAGCGGGAATGGGATAATTATGATTTTCCCTCCGCATACCAATTCTTTGAACGATTTAGTCGAGGCAGAACTAAAGACAAAAATTGGGGGGGCTATGATGAAACGATGAGAGAGTTGATCATATACATAGATATATCACTCAAGGATGCCAATGGACAAATTGAAAACTTGATGGCAAAGTTCCAACAGGTTTTAAGCGTTGATGAGAATGAAGCAGATGTGGGTTCGATGAATATTCCGACAATTTTCAATCAATTGGAGGCGCTGAATCTTACCTTTGAGAAATATAAGCGGGTCAAAGTCCTGATTGAACGCGTGAAAGAGAAGTCGATGAAGGAACTGAGAGGAAGACCTCATGATTCGAAAGAAAGGAACAGATATTATAACTATGTTGCTAGTCAACAGAAAGAGCGTCTTGATAAGCACATCATCACCCTGAGAGACAGGAGAAAGGAAGAGTTTTTGCAGGAGTTGGAAGAAAGAAGAGTCAAGCAAAGTCAGAAGGGGGGATAAGATTGTCGCATGGCCAAATGAGTTCGGAATCACCCTTGCGAAGTTTCGAATTTTCAACTTTTTAAAAACATTAAATTAAACTTCAGAAGAATCAAAATTATTCGCTTTCGAGTCAATTGACTAAGTAAAAGTTTATGCCCTCAACTACCCTTGTAGCATCCACCACATCTGTGACCACTGCATGCATTGCTTGAAAATAAACAATCATCAGATTTTGACGAGAGAAGATGAAGTAAAAACGAAGTCATCGGGTACTCAAGTATAAGTCAATGAGGACATCTCCGGAGTCTGACAATCAGCATTTGAGATCGCTCTGCCTCTCTTGTCACTCGATACTGGATGTCAGGCATTTGCTACTAACAAATAGTTCCCAGTAAACAGATAGATACATCGGCCCGTAAAGTCATAGCCAGCAAGGTACCTGAGCACAATTGACAGTGAAATCAAGAGAATACTTCTCTCTCGAACTCTTTGAGCCCCTCTTAACAACTTTCTAACAGCCAGCAGGGACATGCTCATATTCATATCCACATTTGAATACTCACAACATTAGCACCATGAACATGCTCCGAAGAGTTCATATACCATTCGCAATTATAGCTGACAATAGTTTAAGCTCTTCATGACTTCAAGTCTTTTGAAACTCACTGACCAGTACGCTGGGTATATTACCACCATCCATCCATACCAATCATTCCCTTCGTCATCCCTGAAATCCAATATCAAAGCTAAATGCTTAATAATACACGCTGAAAAGTAGAAATAGTCTTTCTCTTTGAATCTAAAGTTATTTTATAGTTTGGGCTTGACGTTGTTTGCGCTCGCGCTTGCTTCCTTGTTGACAATAATATCGCCAGATTTTGGTCCGTTGCCGAAGAAGATGACTTCTACTGTAAGATCATCACTATAAATTTGTTAGCATAGTTCTTGGGATCAACGGCGTAGAGAGCGTAACATACCGGTATCTTCTAGAATAAGGGGCAGGTAGTGACAGTAAAGCGCAAACCATATCCTTATCCTTTCCACCTAATGCATTTCGTACCAAGTGTGTGGCTACATTTTTGTCCTCAACAACAAATCTATCACTTTCAGTGACACCCCATTGACGTTGTCGAATTGGGGCTTTTTGGCCACTATTACC
Source organism: Botrytis tulipae (assembly GCA_004786125.1). Taxonomy (NCBI): domain Eukaryota; kingdom Fungi; phylum Ascomycota; class Leotiomycetes; order Helotiales; family Sclerotiniaceae; genus Botrytis; species Botrytis tulipae. Next base: position 143,719 of record PQXH01000081.1, read on the forward strand.
ATCATCTTTACTCGTTTCTACAGGTAATCCTTTTTGCGACGCTGTAAACATTTTTGTCCATGAACTTGCGGAATTTCCATTTGAATCGGCTGAATGTTTATCAATCCATTGTCCAACCAAGCCGACTACTTCTTCGTTTGAGAGCATCTCCCAGAGTCCATCCGTAGCCATCACAACAAAGTCTCCACTCTCCGGTTGAATCTGGGTAGTTGTTACTACAGGTTCCGCAGTGACGTACGGTGGGGTTCTAAGAAGGCTAGATGGTGTTCTTCCAAAGAAAGATTCCTTTAGTCTCTCTGAAACTTGGCGAGTCCATTTATAAGTTGCGTCGCCGAATGCGCGAGTTGGCTCGAGACCTCCCAAGACACGGCCATTTCTAATGACGTGATCCTCTCCAGGATGTAATTTCCTCATCCTAGCTTCTTCATCTCGATTGCTACCAGTTTGATCGATTGATAAAGCTTTAGCAGTCCATTTTCCACTATCACTTCGTCTCCCTAAGATTGCGCGTGAATCTCCTGTGCATGCGACGCGCAAGAGTCCGGTGTTGGTATCATAGAAGGAAAGGAGCGCGCAAGATCCTGATAACGCTGGAGCTAACAGTTCTGCCGCGACCAATTTCGAATTGCCTTTCATTACTTTCTGCGCACTTTCATGTACAATCTCATGGTCGAGTCGAGTGAAGCCGGTCTTCATCGCAGCTTCAATGGCTTCGGTGGAAGGGTTTGGAGAGGCTTGGTAGGTAGAATTGAGTTCTCTAGCGACATAATTGATCAATACTTGTCGTAATTTCGCAGAAGTAGTCCAGCCTCTGTTAAGATGTTAGTGAGTGTGGTTGTAAATTGGAATAGAAACATACGAGTGCCCATCGAATACACCCCAAAACATCCAATCCGAGGGTGATTGTCCGGCAATTGCTTCGTTGGTTTCAATAATCTTTTCAGAATGATCATCCTCGATTGGGTCATTGCTTGGGATTTGAACCACATCGTATCGCACAACTCCTTTGCCACGACCGACAAAATAGGATTCCTCATTTCTTCTCAATTTTGAAGTTGCTTGCTCTGGTGTTAACATCTCTAAAACTTTTCTTCCAGAATCGTCGGTATCCTTTGAAATTGGACCTTCAATTGTGTCAGTATAAAGACCTTCTGCGCCGACAATTACAGCCTTTCTAGCATCCGCGGTCTCTTCGGGCCCGATCGGCGTTGAATAGATTGTGCTAGTTGAGAAGCCGCGGGATTGTTGTACTGATGAAGTTGGACTGGCTTCTTGAGTGAGAGTTCCGTCTTCGTTGTATGCATACCACGCGCCATATCCCACCAAGCCTGAAACGAACGCCAGACCGAACCTTCGCCAATACATCGAGGCTGGGATGACGGAAGTTTGAAGTGGTGAAGCTGATGATGCTGATGATTTGGAAATGGGAGCTCTACCGGAAGAATATCGTGCACTTAGAACATAGTTTGATGGTTGAAAGATGCTTCCACGGGTGCTGCGAAGAGCCGGCAATTGTCTCGCCGTGCGAATCGCTTTTAATGCTACTCGACGCATTGGAAATGAAGATTTCTAGGATTTAGGAAATTCCAAAGTTTTGAGTTCCTGGGGGGGTTTAGCTAAGCTTGATCTCCGAGATAACGCTTTGGTAGTACCCCGGATATTGCCAGGACCGTGAGAGGGGTGGGTGGTTGGGCGGACGGAGTATGGAAGAGTGGTTGGAAGGTATTGATATTACCACAATTGAGAGAATGATAATGGTTGCGGGTAGAGAAATGGTAGAAAAGGTAATAAGGACAAAAAAGACGACTGACTACCTAGTATACTTCTTATCAATATAACATACTGGGTAGGTAATTGCTAGAGATTCTTATTATATTGTTGAGAAAGTACAACGTGAATTACCAGCAGGTACTACTATATACAAGTACTACGTACCTACCTCCCTTCTCACTAGGTCTGTGTATCAGAGTCTGCGAGGTCTTGCCAGCAGTAAAATGGATCTGCCCTCTGCTCATCCCGAAACATGACCAATCAAACAATTAGGTAAGCAAGGTAAGCAAGGTAAGCAATCTCTATCGGTCCTGGTGGTCACGTGGTGGTCCACCATCGGTCCACCAGTCTATCAACCCCACTAGCTCGAGACTATGAGATGTAGGTACGTAAATCAAATGCGTCATTCCCCGTTCAATTTTTATTGGAACTGATGAAAGATTCTAGAATAGAATAGGACCGCTATTTTTGTTGGTCAATTCTTGCACATTCACATCCACATTCTCATTCATTGCCATTCTTGTTCTCATAGTTCTACGCATGCACCTTGAGATCCATTGGGATTATTCAAATAACAACTACCTACCATCCCTCATCATGTCGAGTAGACAATTACGAAAGTTACAACAACAGCGCGAGCTGGAACAACGAGCCAAACTTCAAGCTCAAGAGGAAGCGGCAGAAGAAGAAGAAGAATCCGATGAAGAGCCACAACCCTCACAATCAAAACCCAGCTTGTTTGCGAATTTTGCAGCGTTAGAAGACTTGGAAGACGATGACGAGTCGAAGGGTGTCGAGGAAGAAGAAGAGTCAGCGGAAGACGAACTGACCGAACCCACACCAATTGTGACAGCGAAGAAACCCAAAAAATCAAAGAAAAAGAAGAAGGCAAAAAATGCTGGAAAAGGGAAAGACTCTGCAAAAGCAGCTGAAGCTAAACCGAAGAACGATCTGGATGATATCGATCAAGCTTTGAAAGAGTTAAATTTGAAGAAACCAAATGCTACGAATATGACGAGTTCAATCGAAGTGGATGAAGAATACGAAAGAGTTTGTTTTCTCTTGGGTATCAACACGCAGCATCTTAAAGTTGCAAACGAAATGCGAAGCTTATTTGGACGAGCTGCTACAGAGCCAAATGAAGATCCTGGGGGACCTACTGGCCGTGGAGCCAGAAGAAGACAACATAATCAAGAAATGGATTTAGAGACAGTCTTGAAGGGACACCATCCACCTGGCAAAGGACTTCCAGAGCTTACCTTGCGGCGTAACCTCTTCATCCAGGGGAAGGATGAGTGGCCAAAATCTAGCTCGGGTGGATTAACGATGGAAGTCGTCGAAAACCAGGAGGTTGTTGACGGCACCATAGAATACAGGTTTGTACATGATCAATCATACCAAGCTGTGCAGGACACATTTAATGGTCTGGTTGAAATGGGTGATCCGCAAAATCTTATCAGATTCATAGTGAGATTTCGTGAGTACAATATATACTTCACATAGCTTTAACTGACCAACGACAGCGTACAACATTTCACTCCTTCTCCAAGTCAGCAAGATTGCAAAAAATCAAGGGGACCATTCTCTAGCATCGGATCTTGTCGAAAGAGCTCTTTTCACATTTGGCCGGATATCTTTGTCGTCCTTTGGTACCAAATTGGCCAAAGGTAAAGCTCGATTAGATTTCAGTAGACCAGAGAATCGAGAACTTTGGTTGGCTGGGTATCACTACATAAAATCTCTCATCATGAAGGGAACCTATCGAACTGCTTTTGAATGGGCAAAACTGCTCTTGAGTTTGGATCCCGAAACTGATCCATATTGCATGAGATGGATGATACACCATCTTGCTTTACGTGCACATGAGTTTCAGTGGCTTCTGGACTTTGCCGCCAGTCGAAATATACCCGAGTGGGCAAACACAATAAATTACGCCAAACCATCATTTGCTCTGGCTGCGCAACAACTTAAGGACGCGGTGAAATGTAGAAGTCTTCTATCGGAATCTATGCAACAGGTACCTTGGCTGTTTTGTCAACTATTCCAAGAACTAAACCTTGACGCACCTCCGTCAATTTGGGGAACCCAACCACCAACTCCGTCCGATACTTTCTTCACGAAATTATATGTTCTCCAAACAAAAGATCTTTGGAATACTACCGAGTCTACTGCATTACTCATGGAAATTGCGCATACAATTAATAAGCCCGATTTATCAGAAACCCCCCTGCTATCGGAACTTAGGGAACTAAATCTCGATGTTGTTAGGTTTGTTTATTTGGAAAATCAACCAGATCTAATGAGTCTCGTCCCATCGAATCTCCTCCACAGAAGCAACAATTCGGATTCAGATCCATTGCCACCTTATTCAAATACCATCTCCTACCCATCTCAAAGAAGAACTCTAGGAAATGAGCACGAACCCGTTGAAGATAGATTTAATGATCCGCTCGCGGCTCTCGCACGACTCATGCCAGGATTTCCAGGACTTGAAGCATTCCGCGGCCGTAGAGAAGGGGGTGATGAAATCGGTGGTGGCGATGAATTAGAGAATGAAGAAGAAGCACTTGAACGATTAAGGAATTATGCAGAAGGATTATCGGAAGGGGAAATGGAGGAAGATGCTGAAGAAGGATCAGAAGAACGACCACGTGGACCATCACTTTCTGCAGCTTCAAGAATCTTGCAATATCTTGGCTTTTGGAGAACACCGGAAAATTTCGAAGACCATTCCGAATCTGAGGAGGATGACAATGATTCGATACCTGCATTGAATCCCCCAGAGGGACAAGTTGGTGACCACAGGCAGCCACGTGTTGAAGAAGCGGACGACGATGAAGAAACGCCTGGTTCGACTGAGACGTAATTATTCATGTCTGTATATTACCGCTAGATAGCAATTTTAAAGTGAAGAGTATGATCTTCAGCGCAAAATGGATGTATATCACTCGGACCTGTGATATCAGTGCGCACAAATATTGTACCTGCATTCACGATTGCATGTTGTAGGTTATGCTGCATGTACAGAAGAGACAATTGTGTAATCAAATAGCTTCAACCCAAAGCGGTCTTGAATAAACCTTCTTGCCAGTTGTCTCTTGTGATACCCGCTCCCAATATTAAATTATCAATATTTCTATTAGGAAAGCGGATTCGACCCCTTGAAAAACATGCTCACAATATCCCATAATATCTCACACCACCGAAAAAGCAATATCCGACCGTGATGGAACTCCATTCCATAATCCCCGTGTGTGTGATGACCACTCGACTCAGCCAGTGAATGAATGATCTGTTCTGAGCAAGTTTCATCCTTGTTTGGCGCCAGGCCGGGGTCCATCGGCTTTGTGATTTCTAAGCGAGCGCATTGCGTTATCAGTGCAGGTGCCCCTCTCAGCCTTTCCGCAGCTTCGAAAGTATTATAAGGATCCGTCGTCGCATCCTCTTTTTCGTGTTGCTTTCGATACAGTAATAATACATTTGATTCCTTACGTTACTACATTGCACACCTGCGTCTAAGAATTAAGATTCATTCTTCAATAAATCCCTCGGAAATACGATAAGAACAGCAATAAGTCACAATGGCAGACACCGGAGTAAACACACCAGCTCCTTTGATCGCAGAGGAGGGCGAACACACATACAAGTTCAATATTTCGATGAGCTGTGGAGGATGCTCTGGGGCTGTTGATAGAGTTTTGAAGAAATTGGATGGTGAGTTTGTTTGGTTTTCTTGCTCTCTGATATCTCACTCTCCTCTTTGGCTTCGCGCATGGAATACATGAGTTTGCGCAGCTTGGTGTCGCATTTCTATCAACCACCTCGATTGTAATCTTAGCATGAAAGAAGATCACTAACTGAGAGAATAGGTGTCCGCGCATACGAAGTCAACCTCGAAGGTCAAACCGCAACGGTCATCGGAAAGCCGGAATTAGAATTCGATACTGTGCTGGAGAAGATCGCAAAGACGGGAAAGAAGATTAATACGGCGGAGGCGGATGGTGTGAGCAAGGATGTTGCTGTTAAGACTGAATAGGGGGTTAAAGAGAGGGGGAGAAGAGGAGATTTGCGAGAGCTTGATGGGTAGATGATGGCGGATGATGGGGTTCGCATACATTTGCGGTAGAGAGACTGGTAGATTGAGATACAGACTGTGCGGGTTTCTAATAGATGTGGAGGATCAATACGAAATTATGACCTATGTTTGATTTTTTCTGGTGATGATGCTTGGTAGGGTGTACTGGGTGTTGCTTTGCAGTTCCTTCAAGTCCAACTTATGTGCTTTGTTTCAAACGGATGTTGAGTGGGAAAGAACTGCAATGGTGAGAGGATGACTGGTAGTACCAGCCCATTTGCTCAAGAATGTAGACGGCTCTACGAGTCTGCCTTCTTCGAAACAAGAACACCAACAACAGTTGCTATAACTAATGGGCCGCGCCAGATTTTGAGTGCGGATACATATAATATATGATCACGCGATCTTCGCGAACGAGAGCAGTATATAAATGCTCGTCGCTGTAAATCAAAATAATTAATAGCTGCTTGTACCTCTGCCGGGCGAGGCACAGGGGATAATCAATCACTGTGGTGGTCTATCTTATAGCTCTTGTTTCTACGAGTAATGAAGGGTATTCTGCTGCTTTTGTTTGTGCTCTCCCCTGAGTGATTCTTTTGTCGTTGAGATGTGTTTTTACTGTCATTTAATGTAATTTTACCTAAGATCTTACGTTTATGAGTGTCATCTCTTCTAAGTCTCATGCTGCAATCAATCAAGTGGATGTATGTGAAATGGCGAAAACAAGTGCTTGCGTACCTTGCGTATGGATTTGGATGCGGAAAAGAGATTACGATGGATTGGCTTTGTGTACAGCGCAAACTTTGGTCCTAGAAATATGCTCGACGCGTGCCGAAGTGGTTTTTGTTGCTTTTGTGTGTATGTATGTTTGGAGAGGTCTTTTATATGAATGGTTTGGGAATTTGTGTGGTTGGTATGGCGTTGGATAGTGGTGGGGTGGGGTACGGTGAAGGTGAAGGGGAAAGGGGGGCGAGGGTTGATATTCACTGGGGTTAATGGGGCAGCATAGTATTTATCATGTTTTTTTGGGGGATAGCTAGAATTATGGATCGTGAATTCTCTCGCGACAGTCAATGTCAACGATCTATTCAGATTTCCTAGTGAATACACGGTCTTCAAAACTCCCTTTCCCACATTCTTTGATCATTCACATACCGAAATGTCAATGTTTGTTTAATATATTTTTCTCGAGGATGGAATTCACCGAGAATACGGAAAGTATGAGGGGAGGGATTTCCTTGTTAAATGGAGAAAGAGAGAGAGATAGCGAGAGAGATAGCGAGAGAGCAAAGCTTTCGATCTATATATCCTGGGCCTACGAGCAATGAGAGTTCCATGCTTGTTGGACTGTAGATTGGGGAGTCTTTCAATGGGGTGTTGGGCGGGTGTTGTGAAACTGGTCTTCTGGGCTTGAGAATCTTGTGGGGAGAGTGGTGTAGGAAATATGTAGAGGGTTGAGAGAGGGTGAGAGGTGAGATGATCATGGGGTGATTTGGGGATAATTTGGTTTGTATGGGGAGTTTTGATTGTTGTCGGTTTTGGGTTGTTGTGTTTTTAATGGGGTGGGATATATTTTCCTATTGGTATTGTTATTGTTAGCGTTAGCGATATTCTTTTCTTAATCTCAAAATAGCAATTACAATTATAAAAAATTCATCAAACTAAATACATAAAAGCAGTAGTCGAGAAGACACATATATTATACGCTGAATATGTACTGCAAATCAAGGAAAATGTGGCCATAGAAGTTTTCTTGCTGTTCCAGTTATGGTCTAGAAGAGATATCATGAGAAGTTGCTTTATACCCGTGTATTGATTATATATTCAATCTCCTATGCGGGGGAGAGGCCGAATGCGGAGCTTGGGTATACAGCGATTCTTCAAAAGTGAATGATCTTCTAGTGTGAGTAGACTACTGCCTCACCATTCATACTTAGTAGGCGAATACCAGGTGACCAGTACGCGCTTTTGCTTAGGAAGTATGTTATTCACTCTCTCCTCAATATCCTCCCAGTACTCAGTACCACCTATAAGAGACATTGAAAGAGATCTTCGACTCCCTATAATCACCTCTAGCGACTCAATGATTAATGGATACAGTCAGTGACTTGAATGCTCTTGTGCGGAGGATTGAAAATTGCTTGAGGATTGTTGGGGGGTGGGATGGTGGGTTGTCATGTTATGTGGTGTGGTGTGGGTTTTGATCTGGGGGAGTTGAGATGTTGATGGTGTTGTTGTTGTTGCTTTTCTTTAGCGTAGTTTTGAGAACTCGAAGTTTTTGTTGTTGAGGGAAGTGATCATGTTTTATCGTTGTCGTCGTTGTGTCCGTAATTGATGTTGATTCCAGTCACTTATCAGGACTTCACTTTATACAATTTTACAGATGAATAATTACCAAGTATCTAGAGGGATAGTATAGTACGGTATACCAGATCCCTCTATCCTATTGAATCTGTGCTTTGGGTGCGTGCAAACCCACGAGCTTTTTTCTTGGGCCTCTTCCTATACTAGATTATGGGTTTTTGATTGAAGTCTGAGAAGCCTTATATACTTGCAGATTGAAAATTTTGTGGATGGTTCTAAATGTGATGTCACTTCTTGCGGCTATCGCTTACGTGGAAGGGGGGTTGGAGGGGGGAGATGGGAGATGTTTGATATCGCTACATACCGCTTTAAGATTTTACTTTATTTGGTGGTATATAAGTATCTCGAACTTCAAATTCGAAATTGTTAACTCGATCAGAATTCTGCCAACAGACGTTCAAAGGGATACCACTGCGCTGCGCCTTTTGGAAGCAGACTTGTCTTTCGAGATTGGCTGTCGTACTTTCGGATTATTGGGTTTGAGTTGCTAGGCCAGATGGGCTTTAATTGTGCAGTGTATTCCATTCAATTCACAGTTTGGGCAAGTAATTCTTTCCGCTGTCGAAAGATTTTTGCTGTAGGTCTTGTTTATTCGTTGACATTCGTTGTTATTCATTGATATAAATCATTGCTTGAACTTCTTTGCTCACAACTAGCAAAATGAAGCGAACTCAGAGATTTCCTTCCCATCGATGTTAATTATCTCTGGTCGATTTTTTCTTTCGATCTACGGCCCATGGCTCATGAAATCGCCCGTGTGGTGTTTGTTTGCTGTGTGCTTATTTTCGTTGCAAGTCCAGAAGGGATTATATATTCGCTTCTTGGATTTATTTGAGTGGATTTTGAGCGGATTCGGGATTTTTGCATACCTATCTGCTTAACAATGAGGATTTTATGCCCCCTGATAATTGTGTTTTTTGAAGACCCCGCCAGTTCTCACAGTCTGAGTACTTAAACAGCCGGATTGAGAGACTAAGGATAACAAAACAAAGCTTTTCTCCTTGCAATAATCACAGGTATTAGAAGAAGTCTCCCATCTCTTCAACTTGATCTCATAATTCGAATAGAAAGGGTTTTTTGTGAACGATCCCTATCTATTAGCTATTCTGTGCTTTGATTTTCATGGTCAGTTATGTTATCTTAAACATCGTCGTATGGTCTTTGTTGTTACTTTTTTCAATTCTCAATTTTGGTTGTCGTTCTGACATGTTCTAGTCAATGATACAATGTGAATAGTCTACTATCTCAAATTCTCTCGTTCGCTTTATATCAGTAGAGACTTGAGCTTGTGCTGCTGTATTGCTGGACTCCATGTACAGGTTTCTCCCATTATGGTTGTCGATCTTCAATTCTATACGATTTCCTTGAGACTCCATAGATCTGAGGGTATCTGTGATTACAGCATCATTTTATGCCGCAGTCCAGGCTTGCTCCAAAAAGTAGCTACCTATTCAGATTCTCATTGACTATCTCCCTTCGATGCAGTCTGACTTGCTATCTTACACTATATCTTTCAGCGTTGACATCTTGAACTAAACCCCGGTAATATCCCCTTCTACAATTCCCCTTTCCATCACCATCTTCCCACCATGTAGACCTCAACACCACGACCAAACATAATTTCTTAAAATCGCCCATCTGTCACATACGACCATAGACTGAAGAGAATTGGGCATCCCGTCCGCTCTGCCATACACAAGCTTCAGATCGGTGGATTAGTAGTTGGGTGGGTGACCACCAGCGAATCCCCACTGTTGTATGTTTCTTAACCTTTTTTTTATAGAAATTTTTGGTAGGAGGGCGACGGCGGGTTGGGGCTGCTTCGAGCTCACTACCTACTGTCGCTTTTAGATGGAGATTAAAAAAGGTATAGGAGAGAACACAATTATCAAGAGTTGCTTTTTAATACACTTGGGTATGTGTCAGCTTGTCTGCGATGCTTGAAGTAGTTACGAAAGTCCGCGGAATTGAATGAACTTAGGTATGCAAAACGGCTTCTGCCACACTGTAAGATCATGGGCCAGAATAAAGCTTATATGTTCGCCAGTTTCTGCTTCTATTGGCAATGTAGAAACGATGAGTTGAAGATCAATGTATAGCGTGAGGGAAAGTTATGTTGTACATGATTTACTAATAATTTTACACGAAAGAAGGGGCTCGATTACTGAGTGAGCGGTTAGACGAGGAAGAGATTCATGAATTATTACAGTAGTCAGACAACAACATCATGATCATCCAGACAAGTATTCGAATTATGATTCAAAATCAGTTCAGTTAGAGCTCATCTTTTCCTGCCGAAACTTCGACATCAATGTTGGCTCGGGTATCCTTACATGCTTAACTGTGAATTCATCAAAATAGCTTCAACGCCCGCAACGATTACTAAACTGGCAGATAAAGCAATTGGATAAATCAAAATAGAACAAATGCACGTAGATTGAACCAAGAGAAGACGAACAGAAGCATGAATGATGGGGGACTTGATTGCACTTGATACTGGACGAATGTGCCAGAACGATGTAGCATGGCAAAATCCCTGGCCATTTGACTTCAAAGCTATTTCACTTCATAATCATGAATTCAAGCTGTGGACAAATTCTTTGTGGCAGGATTGACGGATGCTGCAAGATCAAGCCTTGTAAGTATCCAATAGAACATTATTCCTGGAGCTTTGAAGAGGCCATGATAACTGTGCATAGCGGGCTCTCACTTGGTAGACTCCTCCATTTTTGCAATATCGTACACTAATAATGGCAAAAGGGTCTTCAAGCTGCTATTAACAGGAGAAATGCTCATTCCAGTACGGTAATTCATACACATGTTCGCCACGAACCCTTGAAATTGTTAACCTTTAATTAATGAATAGCGCTTGCACCAAAAACGTTCCTTTAGCACCGGATATAACGGCAACGATCCACTTCCCGAGCCTCGGTAGTTTCCCCGCAAAACTTACCCCAGAAATGAACATGATAAGGCTCTCTAATCACCTCCGTTTCTCATTTATAAATCTATATAACAACTTCATAGCTCTTTTCTTATACGATTGAAACAAGGTCTTGATTGTCATTTATTTTGAATCATCCATAATCTCAAAATGGTTATCAAGCGCAATGAACCATGTTACGTCCTAGGCGTCGGCATGACCAAATTCATCAAGCCAAGGGGTAAAGTCGATTACACCGAGCTTGGCTTCGAAGCTGGTATCAAGGCTATGCTTGATGCACAAATCAATTACGACGATGTCGACCAAGGAGTAGCGTGTTATTGCTATGGAGATTCGACCTGCGGACAACGTGTCTTTTATCAATTCGGAATGACCCAGATCCCCATCTACAACGTGAACAACAATTGTTCAACAGGCTCAACAGGATTGGCTTTGGCAAGGAATGTCATTAGTCATGGAGGTGCGGATTGTATATTGGTCGTTGGATTCGAAAAGATGAATCCGGGCTCGCTGCAGAGTTTCTGGAATGATCGCAGTAATCCGACTGGTACGTCGGGTGAAATGATGCGTGCCACTAGAGGCGTTACGAATGCGCCCGGGGCTGCGCAAATGTTTGGTAATGCAGGTCGGGAATATATGGAAAAGTATGTCTATCAAATCGAGTGTTCAATGTCGTAGCAAATAACTAACTCTTCGTCGCAAATAGGTATGGTGCCAAAAATGAAGATTTCGCAGAAATTGCGAGAGTGAATCACGAACATTCGCAACGAAACCCATACTCTCAATTCCAAGATGTATATACTCTAGAGCAAGTCATGAAGGCTCCTATGATCCATGAGCCTCTCACAAAATTGCAATGCTGTCCCACATCAGATGGAGGGGCCGCAGCTGTTCTAGTTTCACAAGATTTCCTTGATGCCCGCCCACACCTCAAAGAACAAGCAGTATTGATTGCAGGTCAATGCATGGCTACTGATGCCCCATCGCTATTTTCCAAATCTGCGATTGACTTGATGGGTTTTGAGATGACAAAATTCGCAGCAAAGACTGCTATGGAGGAAGCAAAGGTCACACCTGCAGATATCAAAGTCTGCGAATTGCATGATTGTTTCTCGGCCAATGAGATGATTGTTATCGACTCTTTGGGTCTCTCTCCACCAGGAAAGGCACACGAGATGGTCAGAGCGGGTGATATTACATATGGCGGCAAAATGGTGATCAATCCCTCCGGGGGATTGATCTCAAAGGGTCATCCACTCGGAGCCTCAGGAATCGCACAGTGTGCTGAGCTCGTCTGGCATCTTCGTGGATGGGCAAACAACCGATTGGTTGATGATACAAGATTCGCTTTACAACACAATCTTGGACTGGGCGGAGCTGTTGTGGTGACTGTTTACAAGCGTGCCGATGGGAAGACAAATGCTCCTGTTGATTCCGCTGAAGTTGGAAAGAAGAACAAGTTGGGGTACAATCCAGCTGTCGAGGCAAAAGGATTCACAGAGGAGCAAGCTACTAGTGTGAGGAGTAAGACGAAGACTAGTGCTTGGGCTTTGGGTGATGTGGAGAAGAAAGTGGAGGCGAGATTTTGATTTCCCTGAATATGTTTTTTAATGATCCAATACCCTTGTTTGCAATCGTAGTTGATCATATCGATTTTTCGACATTCATCAATCATATAACAGAATGTGATTATCTTCTTCATTCTTTAATCTTGATACGGTCGTAGTTCATTGGCGGGAATTGCTCTCTCCGATAACCTTCATACGCGGCACAATCGAGATAGCTAACGGCACTTATATTTATCACCGATCTTTTCATCGGATAGATATCGTCGTCATGCATTTGTTCATCCTCCATCTGCTTCGCGATTCTGTGACCCACGAAGCATTCGCCAAATACTAGAAACACTAGGAAGAACATGACGTAAAGTCTTGAATGACATACCTACTTCTCGCCCACCCTTCAAACCATACCAGACATCGGAATTTCTTTCTGATAAGAGGTTCATTTCTTCGCCGCTTCTGTTTTATAAGTTAAATATGAAGTTTTGGTGGGATATGATATGCATCAATATGGGGTTTTCAAGCTTTGCATTGAGTTTTTTCTACCTTCGTTCTTAGCGGTGAGTATTTTCTGAGAAACTGCTTTGAAATTACAAGTAGCGCGTATCTCGTTCTGCATTGATTCTTTATACTTTTACAGAAACGCTGGCCTGTATTTCAACCTATGGTGCTGGCGGTATTGCAAATCAAGCTGGGCGGGAACTTCAGCATCTGTATTTTGTGTCTGGTGAGATGAAGTATTGCTATCCTGATCTGTGCTCTCAATTCTAAGATGATAAGAATATTCTGAGTCGATATATCATAATATTGACCACCATTGGAAGTGGCTGTTGTCATAGACTACCTTTCTCACTGTCAATGATCCGTCCATTCTAATCATGCTTGTCGAAATCCTATAGTCAATACGTTATCATCCAATCATTCTGTATTAAATTCCAGCGCGTGTCATACAAATTGGCATCGAAACCAGGCTATTTATCGTTTCTCTAATACAAACGAAGACTCCGTAGAAATCTGTTTGTTTCTAGGTGGACTCCCCATGCCAGATCAACTTCCAGCTTATCTTTTCCTTTACAAAAAACTTTCTAGGTGTGAGCAGGGTGTTTATATAGCACTAATCTTCGCTTGGATTTTGTGTTTAAGCTCTTGGAATTAATTGTATAAATACTGCAGATTATTGAATAAAACTTTAAGGTACGCAGAAGAACAATTCCATGAAAGAGCCTAGGAAAATATGCAGAAAGTAATCAACCAGGTTTGAGTTTTTCAACTTTTATGTTCTGGTGTAGGACGAGTGTTTGAGGGGTAGATTGGGGGGTTTGATACTATCATATAGTCGTAAGGAAGAGTTAGTGTCGTTGGGAGTAGTTTGTTGTCAGATCCCATTATTATCATTGACCAACTCTGTTCATGGCCTCCTAGGTCTTGAGATCTATTTAATTCTCTTTCAGAAAACTCATGACGTATTTTTGTAATCATATAGCTAAATTCCCCGTCGTCTGCGTACACTTCCTTATCAATGATGTTCAATTCTTGTAGTTTTTACAATTATATATGCCATGAGAAAAGTCAGAAGATTTATAGTCTAACAATTACATAAATTTGGAATGCGAAAAGGTGGAGTTCCCGCTTTTTGCTCGATGATCAGAAGTGCCATTTTACACGCTCAGATTGGCAGGCTCTGGAACTGCTAGTATCTGAAGTTCTAAAATAAAACTGTATTATATAAAAGATCTATGGGTACCCTTTTTGGCGCTCGAACAATATTTTCATAGGACAGAATCATCTCCTTTAGGGGCTAATAAACCACTCCTCCTGTTTGATTTCTCGATCTGAAGCGTAGCCTTTCGTTTTGATAAAGCTGGTATCTATACCGCGGTTTGTTGTTAAATTCTACTGGAATTATTGTCATTAACACATGTAATAAACATTCTGCCTCCACCTCTACTATTGAAGACTTCCGCTGCTAAAATAGAACTTTATTGCTATTCTTCTTCAACTCTTGTACCGCTCACAAACAGTCTCCTGGGAGATTGGAGCTTACTGAGACTAGAGTGGAAACTGTGCTCCTAGAGCACATTGGTGAAATTCAAACGCGAAGTTGGTCGTATTTGATACTCTGATAGGATCATTTTATAATCGTGTCTCTGGTGTTCAAGATTCAGATGGATTACTAGATCTCTGGGTTTGAGTTTGAAATAGTCGCTTGTTTATTTTGAGTTCTGATTCAATATAGGAAAAAGTGTTAGATCATAATTGGAATATGAGTTATTGATTTTATTAAAACTCTCTAGTGTCAATTCATGAGCACTTATTGAAAACCTGGTATAACATGTGCACTTATTCCGGCCTGCTAAACTTGCACACTACACATTGTGAAGCGCTATTTCCTTTGAAACTCAGTGGACTTGAGATTCTCACCTGAGGTACATTATATCTTTGAGCCGGAATAGGATCATTGATCGCAGTTGAGAATTATTGCTGTTGAGCGAGCTAGTCCAATCACAGGTTAGAATTCTCGTTATCACGGGAGTACACTCTCACTGTCACATAAAGTCCCCATCTATTATTTAGAAGTCATGTTTCTATATCGTCCCTCCTTCCATGTTTGTAAAACACAAAGCAGAAAAGAAGGGGCGATCTTTCTTGAATGCTATCGTGCGAATTTCCACCACTCCGCTCCTGATTGGCCAGAGATATCTAGGGGATTGATTTTGGATTTTGAGTCTTGAAGCCCTCTAGTCATTTTATATCCAGTGATACCTATATCTGGAGTACTGTTGTGTTCGTAGCACATGTGCAATTTCGGAATATTCACTCAAGTAGTTGCCTTTATTCCTCTAGTTATCTCATTCTAAACCAGGTTTTTCCTGAAGGAAAATCGAAGAAAACTCTTCACAATCTCAAGAAAAGAAGTATCTGTGTCTACCCTAGAATAAGGAGCGTGCGTTGTAATTACATATAAAAAAAGAAAAATCAGGGACACTCTCTAGTGGTGTGTGCATCGTTCTTCAGGTATATTCAGCTTCACTAAAGGTTGTCATTTAAAAATTCAATTTAGTTTCTTATGAGAAAAGCTGGTTATCGTCAACAAATATGCAATGTTGATGCCGTAGTCGATGTATCGCGCACAAAGTGATCCCTTTTAAGTGTTACTTCTTCAGATGATGGAAGAGAAGAACCTCTTACAGTGGAATCTTGAAATCGAGTCAATGATCTTGACTCACCATATTCACCACTTCCCACCCGCGCTGATATCACATATATTTATGGTATATGGCCAATATACACTATCGCAGTAGCGTTGGTTACATGTGGAAGAATATATTCAGTAACTTGATGGTATCTTAATCCCCTTAAAATAAAAAACGTCTTTCCCCCGTACCACCACAAAACCCACCATTTCGAATAATGAACCCAAGAAATCTACCTGAAAGCAATGAGTCATATCGTATATCATTAACATAAGCCAAATCGAGTTCCAAGCCTCTCAAGAAGATCGACAAACTGCAACAGCATCGCCCATTCTTTCCATTCCCTTCAACCTCTCCAAGACTCCCCGACTCCAAACCGTGTGCTTATGCTCATCCCCCAGCACCCTAGATTGCACCTTCCAGGCTCTTTCATGCCACTCAATTGCCTTTTCCCTGCATTTCAAATCTCCACTATGCATACCCATCTCCTCCCACACCATCCCAATGTCATTCATCGTCCACAATGTATCCGGATTATCATTTCCCAGTACTCGGACTCTTCTCTCATACATATCCTCCATGATTTCTAATGCTTCTTCGAATTTTCCCTGCGCTTTCAATACTTTCGCGATATCTGATCTCGTTCGAATGGGATGCGGATGGTCTTCCCCCATTAGCGTAATTTGGCCGTTGAGTGCAAGCTGATGGAGAGCGAGTGCTTCGGGGTAACGTCCTTGGAAGCGATAGCAGCGAGCGAGGGTATTTAGGGTCCATATTATCTGCAAGTCGGTTTCGGGAAGAGATTGACGCAGAATATTGAGGGCGCGGAGATGATATTGTTCGGACTCCGGGTATCTCTCAAGATGTCGCGTTTCCCGACCCAATTCATTTAATGTTAATGCAAGATCGAGATGATCAGGAGGAAGATACTTCTCTTGGATGGCTAAAGCCTTTAACTGCGTGCGCAAAGCAAGATCAGTAAGATTCTTTTGGTCATACATTATCCCAAGACTATTTAGGAGCCAGGTGGTCCGGACAGACTCTGGCGAGGGATCCCCTGGTGGTCCATGAGCAAGAGCCTTTTCGAACATATCAATTGCATGGTCGACTTTTCCTGCCATTGTGAAAGCCCGTGCCAGGTCCCGGACGATGAGATCGCGCTCGAAATTTGAAATAGATTCTACTTGGCCGAGGTCCAGTTGATCCAGTTCAATCAATGCTCGTTGTATATCAGCTAAATCCTCCGCTGCAAAAGTGGTGGTTGAGCTCTCTTTGCGATTCTTCCAATCATTTACTTGTTTTTGATACTTTGCTATACGTTGTAAGGGAAATGACTGTCTGTTCGAAAGAAGAAAACGCAGGATCCATGTCGATCGCGCTAAAGACGAATCCGCAAACGTGTCATATTTTTGGCATAGATTCTCTCCAAATGACGCTGACGATAGATGGTGGCACCAACTTTCTGTAGAATATCTCGCCAATGGATATTGAAGGTCATCAACTTTCGTGTTATGTACAACATCTGGTAGTGAAAGGCTTGCTAGTAACACTTCGGCAATAGTCTGGTGTGCGTGTGGCTCGGTCATGAGAAATTGCGTTGCTTTCGCCGACATTGAGTCGAAACCATGAGACTTCCATAGGAACTCGCGAACTGATGCATGAACTGCGTGGAATGTATCCTTCTCTGCTCGATACTCGATCAAAGGAGCGCATAGATCGAGCACGGCATCCTTAAAGGGCCGTTGATCTTCTATAAACACCTCCTTTGTCTCATCCCAAGACAGAGCACACTGGAGCTCTTTCCAAGATAGTGGTCTTGTTGTGCAACAAACCCATAGAAGAATTCTACGAGCAAGATCCCGTCTTCGAATGCTTTGCGAACCTAATCTCTCGAGTATCTGACCATAGAATCCGTTAAGTCCCTCGGGTATTCTTTCAATGGCATCCAAAACACTCTGTGAATCAATTGCTTCGGCTAGACTTTGGATTCCCAGAGAAGCATATAAAAACATACCACCAGAAGCATTCGAAAGTTTTGAGAATGCCTGGTCTTGTGCTCCTGTACCTTTCCCGGGTAGATTGTCTAATGATTTTATCAAAAAGTTGTCAATATCTGGCTGTACCAAAGAAGGTTCCAGCTCTATCGTTGCGTACGGCACTTTCTGCAGCCCAAATGCAATAGTAGGGAGATTGCGAGAAAATAGAGCTAGGTGAACATTGTGGGAGCATATTGCAATATCCGCAAATGTTTTTGTAAGATCACCTGGATCACTACATTCATCCACCCCATCAATGACAATGTAACAAGATGAAGAATCTTTCACCACGTATTTGATGACGGAGATGATATCGTCTGCGGTTGATAAATGCTGTCTTCCATACTTCCTCGCTCGTTCATAAGCTTCGTTGACTTCGCTTGGAAATTCATGCAGTGGTACAATCAACTGTGCCAAAACTGATCCGAGGATCTCTAACGTCGATCTTTTTCTGGCGTCTCCGGAATCGCAGTAAAAGTAAGCCACAGAGGCTATTTCATTCTCCGATCTTTCTAAACTTTTTTCGAATTTAAGTTGAAGATGCTCAATAGCAGTAGTGCTTAGCACCGTTTTGCCTGATCCCGGCCGGCCATGAATCCATAATATCGAACGGTCAGTCAGAGTTTCGGTGCAGCGTCTCCAGCTCCGGAACCTTGGATCGTCTTGCAACCACACTCCGGTTCCTGGTGAGCGTCTCTCCAGAGCTCGGTAATAATCTTCTCGAGAGTCAACCTGGGTCAACCATTTTAATATTACATCTCTGGTGTCTATTTGTGCTCGTCAGCTGATTGTTATAAGAAGTGTAGGGAGTCCAATGAAAGCTAGGTATGGGTAAATAGCTCGACTCACGATATGTATCTCGACCATCTACTCGGTTTGCGAGATCTACATTGTCTAGAGCAATAGTTCCAACCAATTCTTGAATTTTCTTAGTCGAGACATCCATCCTGGCTCGGTGCGCAAGCGTAATTTCATCATTAAAAACCCGAGTATATCTTTCGATGTGTTCCAAATTATCTTTAAACTCTGCGTCGAAAGATTTTCTCATGTTCTTGAAGAAGATCTTCAATGCTAACACTTTGTTAGAACCGGGTAGAGGAAATCAGGGGACGTTGTACTAACAGCTAACAGAAACCGACTTTCGTATTTTCTCCAAAAAAAGATAGATGTCATCATATAAATCCGACAACGCAGTTCTCACACGGACTTCCGTCGCAAACATCTTTTCATACTGACTTGATATAGAAAGAATGTCGCTAAGCTTCAACATAGCGTTATCGATATAATAAAAATAAGTAGCCGAAGTCTGAGCAACCATTAAAACAGCTTTCAATGAACCCCACACTAGAGAGGCACTACTGGTCCCCTGAACCATCATATCTACAATAGGAGAGAACCTCGTTAAAAAGTCTATTACCGGCTCAATTGTCTTCCCAACTTTCCGGTACCGAGACGATGCGAACCTGTGGCGTTCAAGCGCTCGTACTTCTCGCCACACATCGTCAATGTTTATTGGCGGTTGTGCTACTATCATTGACGAACTAGTCGTTTCCATTCCTGCAGTAAGGCTTGATGTGCCAAATGAAGGTGTGCTTATCTTCAAGTCTTCTTGCCATTGGGGATTTGGATAGTCAGCTGACCTGTAAGACGGGACACGGCTTGATGTTTCCACGTTTTCCGCTTGGGATTTCCGGAATGGAGGCATTGTTGTGAAGTCTGTTATGAAGTTTGAAAATCGATGCAGTAATGTTTCCAATTACCTGGTATCATCTCTTCTTTATCAAATCCCTCACCGAGCGTACATCGATACCACGAGTTGAGCACTGCCCTGGTGGCATGCCTTCATTCCATAGGGCGAACATTTCGGGCTGAGCGATAAGACATATGACTAGTCACACAACGCCGAGGATGCAAGGGTACATGTGAAGGATTCCGCATTGGGTCACAGCCCCCGAGAACCAAGTAAACTAAGTAAATGATCAGCTCGAGTGTTCTCTTCACATTGAGCCTCATCATTGAAATATACCTTGCAGCCTAGTCGAGGCACATTGACAGATCCCGCGTACGGAATACCTCAACAAATTTATTTTTCTATTTACATAATTTGCTATCTTTTCGCAAAAGCATAATCAAAAGCTTGTTTTTCCAATGAGCCAAAATTCAGACGATGTTTTGCATCGCGTATACACCGTCTCCGGTGATCGAAAAGAATATATTGTTGCCATTGAGAGCATTGTTCAAAAGTTCTTCGGTAAACATGCGAAAGTAATTCGAAAGAAGTCTACTGTCAGTATTTGTCATGAAATTCTTGGGCAAATTGTGAATCTAACGTTTCACCATTAGTCCGAAGCGCAGAACTATGATTACGAAGTCCAATTACCAGGCAACGATGCCCCCAAACCTGAGGAACTACAGGTATTTAGCACGACATAAGTACTTTACATACAACTAACAATCACAGAAAGTACATAATCTCTGTCGTATCAAAGTCCAAGCATTATTGCGAGAACTCGATCCTTTACCAAAGTCAGACAAAGGAAAAGGGCTAGTGCAACCTCCAAATTCTGATTTAGAGAAGATCCCCCAACCACCTGCAAAAAAAGACAGACCAGATACTATTCGTATCAGGAACATACCCGTAACATACACGAGAGAAGTTGTTGAGATAATCGTGCAGAAGGAGTTTCGCAGCAAACCCAAGATTCATAGTCTCGCACTTCATATGAGAGAACATCTTTGTGCTACCGTCACATTCCCAAAAGAAGAGTTTGGCTTTCCAACGGAGCAATTGCCAAAGGTGATCCTAGCACGCCAATCACGTTCAGATGCACCGGAGATACAATATGATGCGGACTTCCTGAACTTCACAACTTTGTATAATGCCAGTTCTGAGAGGTTGCAAGCTGACGTGGAGTATGTATATATATCATTCATAGACGTGTTCTCATAACTGACATGAGCTGTAGTGTCGTAGCTGTGGTGGGTCTTGGAACGCACGCATTTGGGACTTTCCGATCCACAACTCCTGGTAGTCATGAAATGTGGTTGAGAGATTTCCTTCCGAAAGATATCCCAAACACTCGCATTCTCTTGTATGGGTATCCCTCCACAGTTTCTGGGGGTCAATCCATGGAAAAAGTTGAAGATATAGCGAGTACCTTCTTAAATAGACTAACACTACTTCGCAGAAACACCTCGGTAGGTATATCCCTTTCCCGTAAGCCGCTACAGACTGCTGCTGACACGAGCTATAGACACGAAATCGTCCCATAATCTTCATTGGACAAAGTCTTGGGGGTCTGATAGTTCAGGAGGTAAGTCTCATCTCGGCTCTCTAGGTATAGGTGCTGATATCACGCTGTTTAGTCGCTTCTTAGAGCTGCAGATAGTCGCGATCCGTACGAGCGGGAGATTTTTGACTTTTGGCATGGACTTGTCGGCTTTGGTATCCCAATAGCAGGTCTTAACAATCCTTCTCTTATTGAAGCTGTAAAATCACAGCCAAACAAAGTTTTGATCGGCCAATTATGTCGTGATCGTGAGAACGGGACTCCATCTGCTTATCTCATCGAGTTAAAACACAGATTTGAGAGTTGCTGCAAGCGGAAAGAAAGGTCCTCTTCGCATGCACCAGAAGTGTTGTATTTTTGGGAGAGGCATTATTCCCAGCCTCGAACAGTAAGACTTTCTTAGATGAAAAATTTCGGACGACTAACAATGGAAATAGCGTAACGGGATTGTAGGCGAAAAGATTCTCATGGTAGAAGATAGTGCGACACCAGGTGCACGAAATCTACCTTTAAACTCCGACCATTCTGGCATGGTAAAATACAGCAGTAGATCTGACCTACTTTACGAGGATGTTTCAAGCAACATAGATGGCATGGTCTGTAGCTTGGCAGAGCGGAGGAACGGCGTTCAATCCACCTCAGTAGATGAATCCTCCCAAATAAGAGGGGATAAAATTATCAATGAACCATCGGCTCCAAGGAGAAGAGGCACCTTTCTTTCCGAAGACGAGTTGGAGACAACATTAGCTTAGCACAATAACAAGAAACCATTATATATATAGGGAAGACTCAATTTATGAGGTGATCTTCAATAAGTAGAATCATAATATACAAAAGGCGTATGACCCCAGAAATATATACACGGTGCACTGAATGCTACCAATTTCATCGCCTTCGTTTCGTTAATCGTGAAAGATTATACATTATTCATTGTTATTAATCCACGCCGTATTCTTTGGTGTTATGACGACCCTGACGCATGAATTTCAAGCCCTTGTTATGTTGTTCCATACGTCGATGGTATATTTTTCTTGCATCTTCAAGTTGTTTAGTAAAAATTTCCCTTTCTGTAAACAATGTTTCAGCATTTGTCACAAAAATTGTTACTGAGTCACAGTTTACCTTCATCGTTTGAGAAAGAGACTTCGAGCCAGCTGAGTTCTTTCGGGTTTTGAGGAAATTTCAAAGGTCCGATTTCAAGGTCGCAACGGACAGGATGAAGCACAAAGCAGCGAGGAAATTTGTCATCAGGCTTGCATTTTTTGTGATCAAGCTTCGAGTGCTCTGCAACTACAATTATTTTAGTAACCAATTAAGATAGGATTCAGCTTGCTTACATTTAAATGCCAAAATCTGCCCTCGTTGGATCTTCCCATCTCTCGACGACGATTCAACAAACATAATGACTAGTGGAGGAACGGGCATTTCTATTTGTAAGCCACTGCCTTCGTCAATAGCAGTTAGATGTGAGCCAGGAATAGCTTGTTGTGCTTTCAGTGTCGCTATCGAAGCAAAAGTGGTTCCGCTCATGGTTGAGAAAGATGTCGATGCTCTTCGAAGCGAAGAGCCTGCGCCAGGCTGAGTAGAATCATGTCCCTTGCTGAAGTCTTTGAGCCAAATTTGCAGTCTTCCGGTAATTGCATTCTTGCTTTCAAATTGATACTTCTCAAGGGTTCGAAGTTTGATGCCCCGTTGGCTGTGGAAACATTAGCAAGAAAGATGTTTAAGGGAGGGTGAAATAACGAACAAGTCTACTAGAACCCTATATCCCGTCAGAGCCTTTTGAAATTCCTTCAAACTTGTTGAGCTTTGGAAGAACAAACGACCATTCGCGATCTCGGGTCTTCCACGTAGTTTTCTCTCTAGGGTTAAATCACACATATAAATTCCGGGAGTGAGATAGTTGGGGTGAATAGAAGCTCTTCGTAAATCTCTGTTATGAAGGGATTAGAGAATGTTACCATGTCATCAGTTTAATTGCCCAAACTTACAATTCTCTGAACGCCTGGAGGGTCTTAGGCCAAAGACGTGATTCCTCGTCAAAATCTAAAGTTAATGCACCCTCTGCATCAATTCGAATTTTAATTACATGATCAGCTTGCTCGCCACCGAGTTGACTAGCAAATGTTAGCATTCTTACATGATTATATCGTGGAATTGCCAATTGTGTTACCATTTGAAAATGACTCCGTATTCATCGATGCTCATGGACTGAGTCGACTCAGTTGAGACACTTTCATGCCTATCTTGTACTAGGGGAGGAGTTTGAGGGATCAACGGCGTCGATTGCTGCGAGTTGTTCGACTTGGTTCTTTCTTGAACAGCATCAGGATTGAGGTATTCTGTTTCTAGTTCAGTAAGAATACCAAAGAGCAGCTGTGGTTTGTCAGCTTTAGGTGAGTCAAAGAGTTGCAGCTACTCACGATCTCCAGCTCCGTTATGTAATGATGTAAAGTGAAGCCCGTATCAATGATACATAAATCTTGTGGGTGTTTGAAATGTATGGCAAATTGGCGATATTCCAGAGTTCCTCGAGCAGACATCAAGTAGTGCGAGCATATCATAAGATGTATCCACCTATCAGAAGGTTCACAAGACTCTTCTTGTGCGATTTGTAAATTTCGAGTGAAACATTGAATGAAAGCTTCCCAAGATTTGGCCAAAACTTTGCAAAGTTTGTCTCCAGAGATATGGCTCAAGTATTCTGCATCGTTCAATTTGTTCCACTTAAATTGGTAATTGTAACCATCCAGTCGGCTTATTTGGCGTCCCTGTCTCCCACATCTTTGTATTTCCATTTCGACGTAGCCCTCAATCTTTCGCGATCTCCATCTTCTCCATTCTTCAGGAATGGCAGCTTCGACATCAGCATCTCTGTAAAAGAGTCAATATGTGCAAGGTTTATCGGCTGGCGGTAAGATACTTACGGGTCGAAAGTGCAGAGCAATACTCTCAATTTGTGATTCTCGATGGCTATTGCTTCCGCAAACGAATTTAACAGTTCTGACTTCCAGAGAAATGCTTTTTTAGTAGCGTTATAATTCTTCGCATCTTCTTCTTCTATCAACTTCAATGTAACTTGGAGATTTCCATGAATGCTGATCAATATTCTGGTAAGGTCCCCAGACAAACGAGGATCGCCATTCTGGCCCGAGATGCCCTGAGCATCGAGAAAACGGGCGTGGATTGCCGATAGATACTTTATAAGTTCGTCAAGTTCTTCCTCCAAGTTGCTGTCGGACTTCGAATCGTGAGAATCTATCGAAAATTAGAAATCCGGTAACAAATTGCATACACATGTTGCCTACGAGGTAGAGAGATACGAGTGCGATCGTAAAGCTTATCAGCAAGGGCCCGCATGTGGTCAAAAAATTCCGTCATCATAACCTTATCCCTTATCAAGAGATTTCCACAATATCGCGCGCAAGAGTATCATGTTAAAAGCAAAGAGAGCGATAGAGACAGCAACAATTTGAAAAGAAAGTTGTGAAAATAACAAGTACTTGTCTCTCTCAAAATGTAGTGTGTAGCCCTGTTTACAATGCTAGTTGCCTATGACTAGCTATTGTATTTCCACCCATCCGCTTATCATACCGCTGTAGTTCGATGGAATGATGATCCGGATTCTTTTAGAGTGGCGTAACACATGAAAATATGAGCAAATCCTCTCCGTCCCATATTTATCTTTCTGTCAGATGAATGCTCTACGCCTAAGCCCTGTGAAGCTATTGTTCCGTTGTGCGACTAGAGAGAATGAGGGGCGCGGGGGCGCAGGCAATAGTCTTAATACATAAACCCCCTGCCACCCTCGTGAGTGTGACCCAATCTCACTCATTTTTCGAACTTGGCTTCTTGTCCTTGTCTCAATCTGACAAAATACCAAGAATGAGGCTGTCACACAAATAGTTCACCGAAGCCCTTACGGGTGCGGGCGAGGCCTAGTTCAAATACATCAGAACCGTCATGGCCCAGCCAACATCTCCTTCATATACGAAGAACTCAATATTTCGATGTAGCCAATTGCTATCAATCTGCGTATAAGTTGCGCTTCATCAAGTTCCAGAAATTTGAATTGATCAAATCTATCGTGGGCAATCTGGCGCAACCGCAATCACCAACCATGGCTTTACCTTCGGAAAGTTTGCATCAAGACCGGAGCAATATCAGTCTTGGTGGCCTCAGCATTGATGATTTGATATACTTGGACGAGCAGGAGGCTATCGGTAACTCTTCAAAAGAATTCACGAAATCTCCAGAGGAAAAGGATTTGTTAAGTCGTTTCCAAGTTGCTTGTATCATAATAAATCGAATGATGGGTATGTCGCCTCGCTATAAAGCAGCTTGCCTCTGCAGCGATCATTGCTCACACATGGTTCAGGTACTGGAATCTTCGAGTCGCCAACCACTATTATACAACAAGATCGGAATATCGGGGCGAGTCTCATCCTCTGGACCTTGGGCTTCATAGCCAGCATGGCTGGCACTTTGATGTATGTCGAGTACGGCCTTACGATTCCACGGCGCAGGATGGCTGGCGAAATTCAAGCTGTTCCAAGAAGTGGTGGTGAACTTAACTACCTCAAATTTCTCGCGAAACATCCTAAATACATGGCCATCTGTATATTTGGCTTCACATTCGTAGTCGTCGGAAATTCTGCCGCCAATTGCGTTTCGTTTGCCGTTCATTGTCTTGCAGCAGCAGGAATAAATGATCCACCGAAAGGCGCAGTGCAAGCAATCGCACTTGGTACTGCCTGGCTCGTTACTTTGTTGCATGCATTAGGCAGGATGTTTGGTGTTCACTTGAACAGTGTTTTTGCTGTGACAAAGGTCTCAATGCTCATTATGATAATTATACTGGGCTTCGTGGTACTCAACAATCATACTGGACACTTCCACCGCGACCCGCTATCGTACTCTAACCTCGACACAAGTACCAGTTTCAAAGAACTAGGAAAAGGAGACCATGCTCGTGGATTTGCAGCCGCATACCTCAACATTATATTCACATGCGGTGGGTGGAACCAAGCAAATTATGTAGGTACCGTGTCGGCCAACCTTTGTAGTCTGACTGACATTTTTTTAGGTACTCGGTGAAATTAAGAAGCCAACCACTAGGTTCCGAGGCATTTCTCTTTGGACCGTTGGACTCATGTGTCTATTGTATTTGTTAACCAACATATCATATGTTTGTATGAATCTTGAGGAGTCCATGAAATTAGGCTGACGACAACTCCAGATGATAGTAGTAGTGGTCCCGCAGGATGGAAATTTCCCAGATGGTGAATCAGTGGTCGAACAATTCTTCAAGCGAACCATTGGCCAAGCTTGGAATGAAAGGCGAGCAAGTCAACTGATGGATGCATGTCTTGCTGTCTCAAGCTTAGGCAACGTCATTGTCACTACGTTTACCGCTGCTCGTGTCAAGCAGGAGATTGCGAAAGAAGGAATACTTCCATTCTCTTTGGTCTTTGCCAAGAATGTCAACATTATTGAATGGACAACCAAGAAACTGAAGCGATCGAAACAAGTCGGAGAACCAGTCGAGTATCCTTCACAGGGAGGAATCACAACCACGCCAGAACGGGCCGAATTTGAGCCAATTCCATTTCCAGCACTCGTACTTCACTGCGCATTCTCTACGATTCTGATTCTTGCCTCAATTCGAATTCCTCGATCCAGGGATGCTTACCCTTTACTTGTTGGTGAGTGAAGTCTCAAATCTCACTTTTGTTCTCCACCTTCCCAATATTCACTGACAGCTTCTGGCAGAGATCTACACATACCCAATTGATGCAATGGTCGCCATATGTCTCAGTTTTGGCATGATATGGATGCGATCAAGAGAGACAGATGAATGGAACACATACTCCACCACAAACAGATGGTTCAGCCTCATAACTGCAATTATTGTTTTCGTCGCCAATGCGTTTCCAGTGGCCGCGTTATGGATTCCCGAATCATCTTCTGGAAGTTCCATACCTTGGTACATTGTTCCCACAATCGGATGGACACTCGTTCTAGCTGGTTTCATTTATTACGCGGTCTTTCGTTTTGCAGTTCCCTTGTTTCTGGGTGGTGCTGTATTGGAAGTGAAGAGAGATCCTGTTATCGGTATTGATAATGAAGGACATTTTGTACAACATGGTGAGATGGTCTATCAGAAATGGTCAGTGCCTGAAGATGAAGATATACCTTATCCTAATGGACATGGTAATGAGGTTGAGCTTAAGCAACTTCACCAACATGAGCCGCGAGTGTAATCATCGTTAGGAGAGTGCTCCGGAAGGATAAAACAGCCATCTTCAACGAAGATTAGATGTTTGATTGTACCATTATACCATTCAATACCCTTTGCTTCGTTTTCCATCTATGCGGAATGTATCAGACTATTAATCCAAAACCTGATCATTGTCTAATTCAATTGTAACTATCTTCTGAAGTCCGTCCCTTCTTTCTTTCAATCTCATCCCCCGCCATCTCTTTTTAATGAATCTATTTCATTACATGGGACAAAGTCTTTGGACGAAGAATGAAACTATAAAGTCTTGAAACCTTCAAAGATACAATGCAGGTACAGATGAAATGTGAAACAAGCGCTGAAGTGGAACATCAATTAGTGGATCGACGATGAAATAAGGTTTAGCTCGGATCGATTTAGGGTGGCATTAGCTTCATTTCCCTACATCCCGTCGCTATTTATCGATTTTATACAATAGTCATTGTAGATCATTATCAAGTCTTACGGTGTATGATGTTTGACGCATCTTCTTATGGTAATTTCCTACCTTCTGGCAAGCTTTTTTATTTGTATGGTATGCATGTGTCTCTGGGGCGTCTTCTGTAACTTTTCTCGAACATCTATTAATATTCAATTGTTAGATTCAGTTCGAGATACTGATTCTATGTGTCAACAGTAATGTAGGCGAAGGTCCTAACCTATCTACGCAATCACAATTCTCTTCGTCTCTGCAATGAAATTTCCCTAATCAGAGACGCGTCAAATCTGAAAGGCTGGCAAAAGTCAATGTCAATGTTCGAGAGTCTCTATGTCTCTCAAAACACTCGTCCACTGGAATGGGCAAAGTTAGCGTAGCATGCGCTGTAGAGCGCGCGCTAAGTCATTGAGTAAATCTAGACCAAGTCTATAAAGCGGGATTAAGGTTACTTAATCACACCAGAACTTTGACCACTTTTCTTCCACCTAAAAATCAACTTTGCATCCGTCGTAATGGACGCAATAATGCTTCCATGACGATCACCGCCGAACAAAAACTTTGATACAGCAAGACTGGCTACGAAAAATCATGAATTTGCATTAACAAACCCTGTTTCCATGAAAGACTTTCTTGAAGGGAGCGCAGCAGCAATCGTACAATTTGGTCCCAAGCGGTGACCGGAAGCTATGTGTTGAACAGACCAGACTTCGATCTTCCTTGACGTTTCACCAGTATCTTGAGCCTCAATTTGCTGAGGAATTCTCCGTTAGTTTCCCAGAGTTCAATCTACAAGTGTCACCCCATGCAAGATTCATTTGGCTTAATAAGCCTTGTAGCTTAACTTAAGCTAAAGGCTTTATTGAGCCTAAATATTTAAGCTAAAGATAAGTTATTTAAAATAATCTTTTAATTGAATTTTTTTAAATTTATATAAATTAGATTGATTAAAAGAGTTTATAATTCTAATATTAATAAGATTTATTCCTAATTTCATTATAGAAAAAGCATTTCTGTTGATTCGAGAAGGATACGGAAGACGTAGCACCCACGTATTTACAGGTCCTGTATGTCTAATTGTATTCTATCTAAAGAGCTAGCTATGTGGGAAGATAGTAGGCCTTATATAGGCACTACTGAAAGAGCTAGTCTCTTTCGCTTAATCCCTTTGATACAGTAGCCATTGTATTAAAGTCATTCCTTTGAAGTGAATACTCTTGTTTACACAGTTTATTCATTCAAAAAATGAGGTTAGGGTTAGGGTTAGGGTTGATGATAATATTATTTAAAATAATTCTAATTTCAATTTATCATCGAGATTATTTTAGATAATAATATTAATTAAAATGATTTTGAATATTAATATTATTCAAGATTATTCTAATTAATAATAATGTTACAGGGGTATATATATAGTAGTAAGCTATCAGGAATTGATCCCTGATACTGTGCCTTTTGGACAGATTGCGTGCGTGGCGTAGTGGTAAAGCTTACAACTCTATGTGCAACCATTCACGTGACAAATAAACTTTAAAATTATTTTATTCAATATTATTTGAGAAATGATAACTTTCTATATAAATCACTATTGTTATTTTTTTAAAAAAAACTAATTAAAATTATGTTAAATATAAAATATTAATTTCAATAATTTTAATTTTCTTTTTAATTTATAATAATTATATTTAAAATTTCTTCAAATATTAATTATTAATTTAAAATATAATTATAAAGAATAAAAGAATCAATATATCATTTTTGCATAAAATATTTTAATATATTTTATTTTATTTAAAATTAGAATTTTTCAAATTTAATAATATTTCAGAAACACTCTCTTTAGCTTAAATATTTAGGCTCAATAAGGCCTTTAGCTTAACTTAAGCTACAGGGCTTATTAAGCCAAATGAATCTTGCATGGGGTGGCAAGTGTAGAAGCCGGATGATCGAGATCGACTTGTTCTGTAGATCTTCAAGATGTTGTGAATTTGCGCATATTGATGAGCTCCGTCAGTCGTCGAGGCATGTTATAAATACCACAGTGATACCTCTCATTTTTTCAAAAAGCATCAATCTTCACATCCAGTTCACTACCAAGCTTAATATCTATCTTCATTCTTCTCTTCAAGAATCAACAATCGCAATCATGGTTTCCATCAAAGCTCTTGCCTTCTACCTTGCCACCATGGCCATCGCCGTCTCAGCAGCTCCTGCCGCAACGTCCAAATCTGTTACTACCGCCGATAGCGTCATCGCCGACATTACCAGTATCGATGCTCAAGTCCTTATCTTGACCCGTGCCGTCGGCGACGTCAAGGAGAAAACTCTCGACTCCTCTACCGTGGACGCCGACTTCACATCCCTCCACATCGCAAATCAGCAAGGAGTCACCGATGCAGCTCTCGAGGCCCCAGCCAGCTCAGAGGATTCCAGCCGTGTCGTAGCCACCATCGAGGCAACTTTGTCTGTTGACATCCCCTACGCTGTCGCCGCTTTGGAAGACAAGAAAGAATACTTCACAAGTGATCAAAGAACGGTTGTTCTCGCGTGGTTGGTAGTCTTACAGAGTGACTACAATACTTTCGGTGGACTCTTGATCAAGAGAACCTCCGAGGATGTTATCCCCAGAGCTGAAGCGGCCGCTAAGCTTATTGGTGATGCGATCTCTGCCGGCATCGATTTTTACTCTTCTTAAGCGCATGGATATTTAGTCCGTTTGGAGGACATTGTTTGTGGAATTGTAGTCGGAGTCTTGCTTCTCATTAGAGCGTATCTGGGGTCAGCGATAATTGTTTGTGGGATTGAAGTTTGTCACATGTTCTGTACACAAATGGAAATAGTTTATAATCTTGTATTAATATATATCAATCCTATACCTCAACAGTTAAATCTCTTTTAATGCAAATAATGTGAATTCTTTATGTGATAACGTCTCATCTGATATTGGGGCGTGCTGCCAGTGACAAGTGACCTTTCAGTATTATCTCAGTAATATTCCCGTTCAAGAATGCATAGCTTCCACGACCTCCAAATTTTGTAGTACAATACAAACACTCTTTAAACGAAGCACCACCGCTATCTCATTTCAGTACTATCATAACTTATATTTAAGTTTTGTTCTTGTTTTATATTTTTCCACTATAATACTCACTCATCCTATTCTCTGATCCTGCAATACTCAACAAACTACGCCATCTCCACAGCCATCATTCCTCCATCACACATCAGATATAATTTCCTAATCACAGTCACCACAACATAAACCTGGTTCTTTGAATATACTGGATCAATGAGACAGAATCAATTCTTCACAGCTTATAAATTGACCTGCACATCTTCACTTGACGCTCTCGATAGTATATCCTTGCATAACCGCACGAATCTTCATCTCTCAACGATGTAGTCTTGTTTCTATAGTTCCCTGTATACATTCTTCTCTGCATGCTCTTCACACTCGTCTTTCAACCAATTCTCGTTCGCATACAATGAGATTCGTATGCACCAACTTAGATGAATCAGGTTTTGTTTTTATTCTCCCACCCATATACGTAGAAAATCTTGAAGATCAATTCGACTCCATGTGTAACATACTTATCGCTACATCTCGCGCTTCTAATATACATCAATTTTCTATTTAATCGTCATTATCTTCCGCTCACTACCATTTTTACTGTCATTTTAATCCCCTACTAAAGCTCTTCTCGCTTGCCAAATTAATCTATGAATATACTCGGTCTAGCTGGCAGCATTGTAGTTCCTAATAGAGATCCTATTGTTATCTCACCCTTGAATTCCTTAAATCCATATCAATATCAACATGTAAGCCATGATGCATTTAATCAAGAAAGTGATGCCTTTTTATACTTCCTCTTCCTCTTCCAGTTTCTCAACCTCAAGATTTTCATCCACCCACCTCTTTTCCTGCTACGGTCCGCTCCGGAATAGTATCTCTCTATCAAGTTCTACTCCACCGCGCTTTTCTCCCTCCTACCGTCCATCTATTATTTATCATGCCCCAATCGCATCCCCAGTCCAACTATATAAACACCCACCCCCCAGATTACTCCACCAACCACTTCCACAAATTTGCATGTTTGGGG
Source organism: Botrytis tulipae (assembly GCA_004786125.1). Taxonomy (NCBI): domain Eukaryota; kingdom Fungi; phylum Ascomycota; class Leotiomycetes; order Helotiales; family Sclerotiniaceae; genus Botrytis; species Botrytis tulipae. The sequence goes on from PQXH01000081.1 coordinate 175,770, forward strand.
TAGATGCGATCTTATCATTCGAATCTAATCCACGGCAAAACTCGGTAGCGATAACCCCCTTCTCGACTCAGAGGAATCCTTCATGCTTTGGTCTTGATAAGAATTCTATGATATCTCTTTGGCTCTTTTTCCTGCTGTCATGAATAGTGAGTATTGTTTCACTCTTTTACTATTATTTCTCTACATTTCTTTTATTATCAACATCTCGACATCCTTAAATATTTCCATCATCGAAACCCTAAGAACCTACAATATCCTCGTCTACTAATCTACAAATCTTTCATTCAAAATATCAAGGTCCAAAATATCGACTCCCAAAATCTCCATATACATCTCTGCGATCCAAAACATCGACAAAGATTCCCATATCTTTAAAATCTCACATTCCGATTCTCCCAGTCAGGACATATCTCTTTTATACTTCAAAGTTGGTTGTTTCAGCAACCTACAGTATCTCGCTTATACTCTTACATTACACCTCCACAAGCCTTCAATCAACCTACTTCAATCAACCTCCTTCAATCAACCTCCTTCAATCAACCTCCTTCAATCAACCTACTAGATACATAAGATTACATCCCGAATCACAAATCTTACTTGATCCCGGACTATAGCTTTTTTACCCCGAGTATCGAAATCTTCTTAGACTCTTTATTTTCCAATCCCGCTCGATTCCATACCCAATACGATGAAAAATTCCCTTCAATTCTATACTCTATTCTCCATTTCACACTCCACATTTAATCCTGCCCCATCTAATCCAATCCTCCTCCCAATCCCCCACACCTCCCACCAACTCCCACTAAACCTACAAAATCACAAAATCACCATCACCATCACCATCACCATCACCATCACCATCACCATCACCATCACCATCA